>OZ010737.1:143048041-143190541 GCA_963932295.1 Tipula lateralis
AGAAAAGCAATCCCGTAAATGTGATAAAAAACGATGTGCTATTTTTTTGTTTTTACTTGATGTCCAAGAGGGCAGATTGGGAGACTTGCTTAAAATACATTAGATAAACTTCGAATACAGTGCATTTAACTTTTTGGGAAACTCGGAAATGCTCACTGCAACGCATATATATATATATATATATATATATATATATATATATATATATATATATATATATATATATATATATATATATATATATATATATATATATATATATATATATATATATATATATATATATATATACGTAACGTATATATTTAATGATGTGGCATGTTGTTTTTTGTTGTTTGTTTCCTTTGAAATCAACGCAACAATTTTCCTTTTGATGGTTCGCGCAAATACGTTCATTTCGAAAAATTTGGTTCGTTGAACTCAAATATTATGGTAGAGTTTCTTTGTGCGGCAACATTTTCCCTCTGCCATCACGATAATGTAAAATTTATTTTTTTTGTTTTAATTAATCAGTAATCATGTTTCTTTTTCGCAGACGTTTTTTAGGAATCCAATAGAATTATAAATTTAAGTCTCTTTTAGACTCATTATTTTTACGACTTATAGATTAACGTTTCAATTCCAAAAAAATGTATTTAATGCAATGGAATTTATACCCAAGATATAAATATAATACTTAGGTAAATGAATGTTAGCTAATCATGTGTAAAAAGTGTTAACAATGGGTGCAAAATATGTTTCAAACCATGAAAAGCGAGATCACAAGTTATGTTGGTATTCTTCTCGAAGTTTCTAGAGCTTCGAATAAGATACAAATTTAATATAATCTTTATAAATTTTATATTCTTATGTTTAATTTATATGATTTAACATACGAATATAAAATCATTGCCTGTATACGTATTCGGCCGTTTCCCATAGAAAAACATAGCCAGTCCTATGACTTTTAACTTCCTATAACTTGGCAGGCAGGCCCCAAAACCAAATTCTCCCTTCCCAGAATTTGGAATACAATTATTTGTCAACAATCATGGTTTAATATTTTTTATTAAGACCAGTATTTAAATTCATGTTTTTAAAGATTTAAGAATCTAGACTTTTATATTTTTAAAATAAAACGAAATAAAAATAAAACGAAATGAATTTGTTATATCGGGTTTAAATGCAAATTGTTTGTTAGTGTGTGCTTTGTTTCCCGCATAGAACACTATCATGATATTATTTTGCATCCCGCTCGTTTTTTTTAATTTTTCCTTCGTTTCAATTTTTTTGAGTAATAATGCAAACAGCTTTGTTCTTCGTTGTCTTTAAGTGCAGTTTGTTACATTTTTAATTTATTATTGATTTTGTTGCTTTGTTTAAGTTTGCTACCAGCAGTTGGGCAGGAGGATGTGTTTGATTTTATGATAAATTCTATGTTTTCGTAATTTATTTTCAATATACATAAAATTTTATCTTTTCGGATTTTTTTTCAATCAAATAAATTTTTGATTTTTAATTCAAAATATTCCTTTATAGTAGAATTTTATTTTTTATATATCATAAATATATCTTCCGTATTTATTATGAACTCTATTATAATTATGATATATAAAAACTAAAATTCCACTTTAAGGAATATTTTGACCTAAAATATCAAATTTTTATTTGATTAAATTTAAAAGTGGAATGAGTCACACATAGGAAGAATTCTAAAAAAAAATTTTCTTTTTATAAATATGTAATTAGGATTTTGATAAAGTCTATCTGAATTAAATTTCCAAAATAATTAAATTAATGTTTTTTGCTTACTGACAAGTTATACAATACAAAAACAGTAACAGACAATGTACCATCAAGAACAAAAAGAAACCAAAAAAATAATGTAAACCAAATTAAAAAAAAATTATTTTTGTGACATTTGTATATTATTTGTGTGCTAGAGTGTTTTTCCTACATAAGAATCAAATCCAAAAGAAGAGTTACGTTATATAGTCACTCTTTATAAATTTATCGAATCACATTGAACCATTTTGATCATATTATTATATTCGATACCCGAAATATCATCGAGCTTACATATTATCCGAGAATAAAAATTAAAATCAGGAAAATTTCTTATGAATGAATATTTTGAGTATGTATCAATAATTGAGAAATTTATTTTAGGACAGTCTTGATAAATAATCAAATTTAAATGGCTCATAAACAAAAATTGATGTTAGGTCCTGGATTGTAAGATATAAAAAAGCAAAGTTAAAAAAGTGCGTGAAATCGACAGTTTACGAACTCATTGTACAAATTTTGTTGTTTTCTATTCAATTACTCATAAACGTGAAAAATCGGCCAGCCTGAGATGTAATAGTATTATAAATATATATATATATATATATATATATATATATATATATATATATATATATATATATATATATATATATATATATATATATATATATATATATATATATATATATACATATATGTGTGTGTGTTTTTTGATTTTTTACATATGCTTGAAAATAAGGACGAAATATTCAGTATTTCAATATAAGAATTATTCAACAATTAAAGAAAACCCAAGGTTTCTGATTACGTAAAATGAAAACATACTTCCACGAATTCGCTTGAAAACATATTTGAAGCCTGTTCTATACATAAAATATAAATATCTTCGTTATTCAACAACGAAGCTGGTTCAACCGTTTTTAAAACCAACCCATATTAATTAGACTATGTTTAATGGGAAACTCATCGATCTTTAAACAATTTTTATATCAAAAATTTTAATACAGCTTTTCACTTATAAAAATACTGAACAGAGATTATATGTACAATTTTATAAAATACTTATCAGTATTCAAAATATTTTTGTATCAGTTAGTGAAGGATGGAATAATATACCATTCTGGCAATTTTAGGAAGCAATCGATAAAATCCTTTACATAATGCTTCGGGAATTTTCTGTATTTTAAAATATTTGATTAAAAAATTTAGTTGCCATATATAAGAAATAATCATTTAAGAATAATAATTTTAAGTGAAGTTAACAGTGGGCCTATTCCGTTTATTTCCCGGGAATTTAAGAAACTGTTAATTTAATTTAAAACTGCAATAATTGCAAATTTGTATATTCCCGATTTACCGAAAGGGTATTCTGGCGTCATGAGAATAATTTTCCATGGTCAAAAAAGTGGTTCAAACTCGGCTTGCTATAGACTCAATTATTTATTTGTTTGATATATTATCAATGTTTCGAGTTAAAATCGTATAATTATAATAAAAATGATGGAACAACTTTAGCTATCCGCGATCTTATGCCAGGTTATTTATTTTAAAATATTTTGATGACGACAAACTTCGGTATGCTGTTGTCACCATTTGTCGGCAGTGAGTTGTATATAATATATCAAACTGACAATATTTTTCCCATTTTCGATAATAACCGCGCTAATGTTATAAAATTGAAATAATCTTTGAAATTATATGTTTACATCAATGTAGGAGAAATCCAAAGTCATTTATTTAGCTAAGCCATAATTTTACACCATAAGAAGACAGTGTTCTCAAAACTTTGTTAAAAAGTGGCAGATGATTGAAAATAGTATTTTAAATTCGACAGGATCTCAATAAAACACGAAATTGACTGAACCTAAATATCGCTTTAACTTTTTGACATTGGATAACCTACTATGTATATATTCCAAAAAGTATTGATTCTAATAAAGCTCCTGGTGCTTATAATATTTGAAATTACATCTAATATTCAAAAAGGTTAATCTTCTAAATTTTTCAGTATCTTCAAGATTGTTGGTTAGAAATTGTTAAATCTATATGTAGAAACCAGTATAAAACTTTGCAACGAGGATTTTAAGTAGCCTTGGACAAATGTTCACTCTAAATCTTAATTGGAAAGTGACACAAATAGGTCTTAACAATTAAGTGGTTACAGTCCCCAAGTGACAAATCAAGCAGCAGAATGTCATTGGCTCAAGTGGTAGCAAGCACTAATAAGAACATTTTTAAATTACATTTGATGATATTAATTCAACCCTATAGCAAAGAGAATAAATATAAAGAGGAACCTCTTATATGAACCGCGGTTGCATATAAACTAAAATTTTTAAATAAATCTCAGTGATTTGGTGTTGGCAAACGAAATAGGATAAACATATATTTTTTATTTCTTTTTCTCTTTCGAACGACAGCAAAAAAAAAATATTGGACTATTTCAAAATATCGCCTACTATTTCATATTATAATTCAATTGTAAAATGGAATAGATAATTATATGAAAATATATCTATTCCATTTTACAATCGAATTATAATATGAAATAGTAGGCACTTACTGTCGTTCGAAAGAGGATACGAAATAAAAATATATGTTTATCCTATTTCGTTTGCCATTATCAAATAACTCAGAAATATTTTTAGTTTATATGCAATCGCGGTTCATATAAGATGTTCCTCTTTATATTTATTCTCTTTGCCTATAGCTTATATTGAGTGGAATAACAAATGAAAAAACGTTTTACAGACTATCAATAAAAGAGATATTTAGCCTTAGAACATATATAAACAAGAATTACAAGCGAGATATAAATAAAACTGACTGCTTATAGAAGAAAGCCCATTAAGTTAAGCTCATTAAGAAACGAACCTTCATGCACAACAAACTTTCAAATTTTTCTACCATAGTTGTAAGCTTAGACATAACACATTAGACTGTTATACCGCGTACTGGTGTTTTGCCTGAACAAGGGTAAATTCCACAGATTTAAAAACTTGTTCGCGATTAATATCATTTATTACATATGTTGCGATTCCTTACGGTTCGTTTCAGAATTATTGACGACTCAAACGATGATCAAAATTAAAATGGCCGAAGTCTAGACAAACTTATCTCTTTATTTATTTCACTATAAATATGGTTAAAAAATATATTTTATTATTTTATAAAATAATATAAAATTTTAAATCAAAAATTTGTACTTTACTAAAAATGTTGGTAAAACCTCAATATGAATCCAATGAGTTTATCTAATAAATCAACAACATATATTTGTCTTTAGGTAAATAGTGATATATTTCTAGGGCTTCTTCAACTAAATCAACTATATGTCTTTCGGTAAAAGTGTCTGGTCTGATCGAATATGTTTTCAATTTGACACACTCATATCTTCATTTTGTGTGAGTTTAAAACAAATTCCACGATCGCAAGTGAGCCAATTGAGCTTCAAATTCCATATTTCGTATATATCTCATGTAAATCCAATGTTCCCAGCCTCTTCTTTTACAGTGGTTTTCTTTGTGTTAGTGTGGGCCGGCCTTATTGATGTCACAATTATCTTGTTGGTATTCTTCTTGCCAAGAGGTGTCTGTTTGAGTCACGAATTCCTTCCTCTAGATACCTCAACCTTTCCTACAATCACCTCTCTAAGAGTTTAGCCTGATTTTTTCCACCTTTATCGACTATCTCTTATCTCTTTAATATCGACACCTGATTTCACATTATCCATAGCAGATTGGCATACGATTGCCTTTCCGTCTTTACTAAAACCATCTCGTAACTGTTGTTCTTCTTCCTGACCATTATCCACAATATAATCGTTCTCTAGCTTATTTTATAATCTATCAGTTTTGGGTTAATCACCGTTTTTTCCTGTTCAGGGCCTAAATGGACTGCCGTACTCCTACTGCATTACAGATTATACATTTGTTTCGCTGTCGATAAGACAGTACGGTAATGTTTTCCACAGCATAAGATGTCGAAACTGAGGCACATCATTTTATGGAACCTTTACACCTCATTTTCTTTGCCATTTCAATGCACTGTTGTTTTAATAAAGTACCATCGCGCTGTTGATTTACCTATTCAACGAGTAATGTTCTTATTACGTTTTCTGTTCTTGATTAACCTTCCATAGATGAAACGTATCGGCGCTTGGTGTTAGTGAAACTTCTCTCCCTTAAGAGAATTGGTCACCCAGCAAACACTGAATTCCTGGAATTGTTCCTGGTCTATCAGTTTAGGTAAACCTTGATTGGTTAGACAACGTGGGTATTTTAAAATTCTCCGTACTAACGAGATGGACCGCAAAAAGCTATTCTGTCTCATTACTGTCGCAATGTCTTTATTACGCGCGGCGTCATCGCCAAATACATCCTGCTATATGTACTCTGAGGGCATTAAGACAGCTTTAAATTCCATACCTAATGCTGTCTGAGAAGCATCACCCTAATTTAGTAAATTCACACATCAGTGGTGGTCTTGAGCACGTTCCATTGTTAAAATTGACACGAAATGAAGATGTGAGTGTGCCAAATCGAAAACATATTCGATCTGACACAACACTTTTACCGAAACACATATATAGTTGATTTAGTTGAATCAATCATGGGATTCATATGAGATATAATATGGGATTTGAATCTCAATTGGATCATATTAAATTTTTTCTGAGATGATAGTAAGACGATTATGATTAAATTTAAATCCTGGGATGATAGTAGTTATAACGATAGTATTTTTTTGGACTGATATTTAAATCCTGGGATGATAGTAGCTATCACGATAGTATTTTTTTTAGCTAACATCCTGGGATCATAGTTACTGTCGTGACAGTTTTGGTGTTGCCATTTCGTTTTCATGGGATAAAACCAAGGCTAACTATATAGACATAGTGTTTTCCGTTCAGTTTGGTAGTTTTTCGATTAATCAAATAAATATAAAATTTTTACTTTCGGCTGGAATAGCAAAGGCACTAACGGCTAATTTTAACAGAAACTTTCGGCTTACTTTAACAGCATGAAGTGAAATTTATATGTATTGTCATTAAATCTGATACTAAATAATCATATTATACTACATTAGCTTTGGGGGAGAAGTTACCTCATTTTCTCTCTTATAAGTTCTTCCCTGACACCTTCTGAAGTTGTTTATCTTAAAAATACACTTTGAGAACAAATAGTTACCATCTGCTAGGAAAACATCAAAAATAGCCCATTCTCTTGGAAGAACAAAATATGGTGACATACTTTCACTGGACTTGAATGCCAAACAACCTAATAAATACGACCTTTTTTGTTTCGAAAAAATTGTGGGGGCTCCAAATTAGATTGTGAGTGGCATTTGACAGTATTAAACATAGTCAAAATTACACATTATAAATTTATATTTTAACATTATATATGTATTAGTATAGTATTATACTATTTCTTACTAATATGAGTACACAAAAGGTTTATAGAACAGAAAATCTTTTCAAATCATGATTGACTGATTTTACCAATTTATAAAAATTCAGTTTTGTAAAATACATTAGATTAGAAAAGGATTAGAAAATTGGAAAGTTTTATATAAAATCGATATTGTTGTTTTATTTTCTAAAGAAAATTCCTTTAACCAAAGTCGAAGAATTTTTTTCATAAAGAATTTATTTTCTGTCTCCATACGTACATAATATCTCTTTTGAAGGGTTTCAAAACATTTCTTTTATCCCCTTAGTTGTTTACAATTTAAAAATAAAATATCGTCTTCTCTTCAATCTAATTCTACCGAACAGCAATATATCTTAATAAAATTTTCAAAAAATATCATATTCTATTTGATTATATCAAAGTAAAAATCTATCATTAATATGGTGTATCACGTTCTGTTAACAAGACGTGTATCAGTTTTGATACAGATAAATAAGGTATTTGTGCTTTTTCGTTTGCTTTCTTCCAAAATTGATGAAAATTACTTTGACTGTACAACTGATATTATATTTGCTGACAAATGCAACGCTATTAAGCAGAACTTATGTATATAGACCATCGATTAGTAGCTATTTATTTTCCAAAACATATCTGTCTATTCTTGGTTTGAGATTAAAGATTCAATTTGACAAGATATGTTAGTAAGACGAGTATTGAAATTACGTCCTTTATACATGCTTGTCAGTAGTCATTTGACTACTAGTAATAAGGTAAATGGATGAGCACACCAATGACACTTTGTTCGATGCAAGATCGACTTTGACGTTATATGTTGCATTGGTTTAGTTGCTTTAGTTTTAATTGGAAAACAAAGGTTTTATTATTTGTTGCTCTGGATTGGGGTTTGTTAGATGCCACCATTGGTTTTTGGAAACTTTTATATGCAAAAATTTATATTTAGTTATAATTTTGTATAGTGCAAAGTAAATATGTACGTTCATCACAAAAAAAAAATTAATATCAAGAGTATCTTCCAGTTAGCTCTAGGTTCTTAAACTTTCTCAAACTACCCTAGTGGTTCTAAGGCCTTCTAAAGAAATAAAACTTTGTTGTAAATTTTGTTTATACTTCGTTAAATTAAACCGGTTTAAAAATTACATGAGTTCTAGAAGTCGATGTTCACTTAGTATCTAAGAATATTTCATGTATCTCGAAAATATAATAATACCATAGAAACATATCTAGTTTCATAACCATGATTATGAAACTATGATTTTCGAAATAAGAATACATGACACACTACAATTCTCATTTCATTTGACAGTTTATCATAATTCATTAAAATTCTTACGTTACCTATGTGGTTAAAAAAAACACATGAAAAACCCAGTATTTATAGTTTTCGCTATTCACTAACTGTATAACTTGGCACTATCTTCACTAAAATGCCATGAGATGAGAAAAAATAGCTCATTTCAAAACCATGTTTAAACCAAGTTACAAACCATGGTTAGCAGTGACACATTACAACGAAATCATGGTTAACTCGAAACTATAGTTAGGAAACCAGATATTTGTCTATATGATTAGAAACTTTAATAAATAAATATTAAACTATATGCGCAGCCCTAAGGTCCTCGATAGTATGTCAATCTCGATAGTGGACTCACTACCATTTAGTTTCAACGAACTTCATTGTAACATATATCAAGTTCGGTAGTATGTGACTAATTTTTTTTATTACTGACCAACTTAAAAGTTTTTCTATCTTATTTCATCATAGCTCAGTCAAATTAGACAAAATGAAGGAAATAAATCCCGGAGGTTAAGAAAATGGGCACAGTTGTTTCTTGGTAGACAAGTGTGAAAAAAATAAAAATCTCTGTTAACTATGTTACACTTACATGTCCGAAACTGCCCTAGCATCTTTGAAACATTCACTAGCAAAATATTAATTCATAATTGGAGCTATAAAATTGGTCTTATGTATTTGTACGATAATGCAATCTGTTGCAAAGTCTCTTGTGATTGGCAAAGGCAGTAGATCACGCTTGAATTAAGGTATTTTAAGTGGGTGTTGATAACTTGTTTCGGGAATAGTTTGAGGCCATTGTTTAAACTGAAAAATTTGACAAATATTGATTATACTTTCTCGAAGTTAGATCCGGTAGCATCACACCTTCGAACTCCACAAATAAATAGTATGGTTTCAGTGAAGTAAATTTTTGCGGTCCAGTTTGCTCTCAATAGTTGGACAAATGCAATGTGGTTTTAAGATGAAGCTAATGTTGTCAATAATGCCAGTAAATCTAAGTCGTTATCTGTGACATTTTCATTGAATATCTATTTGTCTATCTAATACTAAAAAATTGTTGTATCAGCACCAGTCTCAGTTTCTCCCACTTCAATTTCCGGTAATCGATTTGTGGTAAACGTTATCCTGCTGTACTGTGCTTTATTCTTGTCAGTTATATTCTTGTTCAGCACATTTCGCAATAAGTGTTTGTGTAGGAAACAAAAAGAGGGCATTGTTGCGGTTATCACGATGTAGGAGAAAGCTATATCGATCATGTTTATAGCGTGTTCTATTTAAAGAGTGATCACGTGAACTTAAAAAAGGTTTTCCAATAAGAGGTTGCATTTTAATAAAAAAACGAGTATTTTTTAAAAGAAAATCACTGAATGTTTCTTTTATTGTAAAGAGGAAGATATGACATTAATATTTAAAAACCATATAAGCCAAATGACCGCCACGGCTACTCTAACGCAGAACCATATACTTTTCATAAAATTTTCCAAGGCCATGCTTTATGTCCTCGATAGCTTCACGAATTCCAGCTATCAGATCTTGATTCGATTGTGGAGCATTATCATAGACCTTCTCTTTCACTTGGCCCCAAGGGCCATCTGGGGTGACCAATTGTGATTACTTCTTCGAGAAATAACACGGTCAATAAACTTTTCTTTTCAAAATTGCGATTATATCGATCATAGCTCGGTATGCGCAATCCATTCATTGTAATAGTTGAACCAGTCTTATTTTCGAAAAGGTAATCAAACCACCAGCCCAAATACCATTTGACATGTTGATGATGGAGAGGCTTTTCAACAATTATTCTTTGATTTTATAAGCCTCAAATTTTATAATTCTACTTAATAACGAGGTGAAAATGCGCCTCATCAATGAAGATGACTGGAAAGACCCAACAAGAGAAGAAAAGTCGTTTATGGTGATCGACCAGTTCGAGCTCTTGTGTTATTTCAAAGATCGATGAGGAATTGGCAAACCTGGGTTTTTTCCAACACTTCGGGCTACAGTAGCTATATTTTTAGGAGCTCTAGAGCGACGCACACGGTTTCGGTTCTTCACATCACAACAGCTCATATTTTTCTACCAGTTTCGCTATTGCCGGCCCAAAAGGTTCTGCACAACCACCAAAAAGTGCTCAATGTACAATTTTTATTAATGGCATTGTTGTAATGTTATTGTCAAATGTTAAAAGATGTAAGTTTCAAAATTAACAGCTACCCAAATAGCAGAAGCCTCTTTCCTCGTTAATTTTTCAACCCCTTTTTCCAGGGATTTGTGTCTAGTTAAACAACTACCGGTAACCAATTCTAGACAGCGCACCGCTGCAAATCTTAGTTAACAGAATGTTATGCAGAATTTCGATAAGAGTTTATGATATCATTTGATTTGTTGATTTCACAATATTGTTCTTCATATTGTTAAACCGTCCACCAGTATTGGTGTATTGCACTGGTGTAAATTCAAATGTTTAGCTGGTACCTCTGACGTATTTGATTATGGATGTCGCAAATACGGAAATAATAGCTCCCAACAGTACATTATTTATTTTATTTTAAGCTTAACACCTGTACTTATAAAAATAAGATTTGTTGACAATCCATTTTTATTAAATAAAAACAACGCCATAAAATGTAAAAGGATTCAATTTTTCCACTGAATGTAAATATAAAATATAAAGTAGGTAGACTTTAAATTTTCCATTTACATTCATTGGAAAAATGTAATCCTTTTTGCTGTTTCCTCCATTAAATTTTAATATAATTTTTGTTTGAAAAAAAAAACACAAATACATGTGTATATTAGTAAACAGAGGACTATAATGTACAAAGTGTGCTTTCCTTTTCATACATAAAAACAGGAAAATAAAGAAATTGAGCTTATATCATACATTTATGACAAAACGTTGAATCCTATTTTCCAAAAATATATTTGCTTAAATTTTCACAAAGTATATACGTACTTGTGCACCACCCACTACCCATACCACCTATCGACAAACGTATTAGATCCTTTTTGTTTACTTTATTATAAATTTATACTTATATGTGTATGTTTGCTTACCTAATATTTAAAAGAAATAACTTATAATTAAATAAGAACTTGAAAATAATTACACAAACTCATGCCATGGTCATTATTATAAATAATGAATAGAAATTATTTCTACCTTAGAGAAATCTCTTTTCTTATTTGAAGTACATTTTCCAATTATTTAAATATGTACTTGGTTATATGCATTTATTTTTAAGATAAAGCTAATAAGCTATTTAGTTAAAAGCAATTAAATTAAATAAGTACATGTCTTGTTTGTTTGTTTTTATATCTTTGAAATCTCTTTGAGGTTTAAGGTACTCCCAAATCTTTTCGAGTTCAGTTATTTACGTCACACTTTACGCCATTACAGACAAATCGGAAGTTTGATTTATTTAAGACTAACTGCAAATTGCATAGCTCCATGCCACCCTACAGTACTGACATCGGTCGGCCCATGAAGTATGCACTCCTAACAGGAGGTCATAGATGTGTTCATTCGCCACCATTCGTAATAACTCGTATGCCTCAGCTTTAAACACTACGCCATTTAGTTGGTAGTTTTACATGTCCTTTAGTTGCATTAACGTGGTTCATTTTTGTCTTAGTTTGTGTGGTCTTGTGTAGCAGGGAAGTTGCATACAATTTTTCTAAATGTCAATATTGCTCGGTACTTTGAGTCAAGAGATTTGGTAGCCACAACTCGCTTCGATCAGAATATGCATGATGTGACCAAAATGAACGAATAAACGAAGTCAATCCAATTGTGTACACAATGTTTGGCCAAACATCGTAGCACCGTTTTGGTTTAAAACGCCAACTATAATCGAAATTATTTGCCGTAATTCTGCTTATTATAGGACAATGTGTTTACTTGCTTTTATGGCGAAACCGAGGGGCCAGATTAATTGGATATGCAACTTGTATTGTTCAATGTCAGAAGTTTAACATTGGTCAAAAGTTGAAAATGTGGTTGAAAATCGATTAACAAGCTGGTGCTTAGTGAAGGACTACTTAAAACTTTCAGCTTTCTATACATTGGATGATATTGTTGAGTTGACAGTTTTTGTAATATTCTTCAAATAATATTTAATGGTACGGTAAGCTATATGGCGTAAGTATAAAGACTCATCAAATGTTCAATAAGGATGCCACTTGCTCAAAGCACTACCGTTAAGCATTAAACCTTGACTGAAAATGTCTATTCGTACGTTATTCAATCTAATTCTTGAGAAAGATACGCTCTCTACCATCAAGCAATGAAACTCCGATTCGAACGAGTGAATCTATCCAACATCCACTAGAAACTCCTTTACTGAGTTGCTCAATATTCCTACATACATATTTCACTAACTAGGCTGTAGTGAGGACTACAACCTATAACTACTAAAATAATAAGTTGACATGATATGGTTGTGGGTCTAATTGAGTGCCCTTCGCCCTTGGTTTATTAATTAAACGCAACATCTATTCCCTATATATGATAAACTGATTATCTCTTAGGACGCAATCATCTTCATGGTAATGAAGGGGTTTCTAACCTTTGTAGTGTATGTACACCCTTCCCGCGATGACTATTAATAGTAAGTATCATCTAGTCTACAATTCTATAGCACCGCAAGAGCTATGTCTATAACTTCTTGCATTCAGTAGGATGCCATCGACCATATTCAAGCAGTAAAAAACTCCTTGAAGAGCATCGCTTCACAGATTTGCATGTGAAACCGACTCATATCCCAATTTATCTGTGACACACCATAACCAGACACTTGTGCGTACAACGAGTAGGTTTTTTCAAGTCGATGTCAAGCCTGCAACTTCCTCTGCTCCACATCCAGTTTCATCTATCCTTTTGTAGCAATCCATTTTGTAGTTGAGCTTGTTATGTTCTGAAATCTCTAAAACACTTGGATGTGTATAAATGGAAGAGTCGGCGGGGACTGAACGGTAGAAATTCCAACTAAATTTCTTAAAGCATACAGATACACCTACATCTAATAGTCTTAGGTTTACCTAAAGTGGAATCAATGGGTAATAACATTAGCAAGTAATAATCTGAGAGCGACTAAACGTGAATTTATTGTTTCCAATATTCTCCAGGGAGTAAGTTGCTATAATGGTAGAGATTCCAGATAATATAGCCAAACTTGAGCAGGACTACTTTCCAAAGACCCAGAATACAGTTAACCTGGTAGAAGTTAAATGGCTGAGATTCTATACTTTAAAGAGAGACGATTAAGCTCTATTTTGTTTGTTATTGTTCGAAATATAGCCCGGATAATAGCATCTAGTTTGACCAACAAGACTTTTTTGTACGCCGCATGTAGTATGATATTATTTTGTTTTATTCTGGAATAAAGTGGGCATTGTTGTGAAGAAATGAGACTTTGAACTTTTTCTTGTATAAATAATGTTGAAATTTATAGTATTAATGTGATGATATCTCGTTGAAACGTCAAATGTTTTCAACCGAATCATGCTTTAATGATTAAAAATCTTTTGACGGAAAATTTGTTGAGTTACCTTCACGCCTCCTTGAATGAAAATGAGTGGCAATTGTCGCAGCCTAACACATCACTGATGCATGCGGTTGCTTTCGCAGAGAAATTCGAACGCCTATACATTGACTTTAGATTTGCTCTCTAACCAAACACGATCGTTTTATCGTCATATTGTTTTTTAAAGTAGACAAATCCAGATCGTCTTCAGAATCGAAAGCGGATTCATTGCTACTACTGCATGCTTCGTGTTCACTCATGTTTTCGAACAGAACGTCATCCTCAGTTCCATCCAATGCATTTGATAAACAGCATTTTTTAAATGCATTTATAATAACGGATGAGTTAATATTCATCCAAGCATGCAAAGCCCACTCGCATATCAATGCAACAGTTGGCTTCCTTATTTTTCCTGTTGGTGTTAGTTCATGTTGTGTGCAAGTCAACCAATCCGTATATAATTTTTTTCAATTACCTTTAAAAGGTTTGTTGATTGACACATCCAACACTTTTAGCTGTGATGTCATACTTCCAGGAATGATGACAAGGTCAGTGTTCGTTTTTTCGATTTCTTCCTTCATGGAATCAGTCAAATGACCTCTGAATGCATCAAGAGACAGAAGTCCTCTTTTTTTCATGCAGAAACCTCTTCGATTTGAACTTTTTTAACCCAATCGATACAAAGGTTTTGATCCATCCATCCTTTTTCTTGGACGCGATACGCGAACGATAATACCGGAAGGAAGTTTCTCCTTCGGCATGGTTTTTCTTTTGAGAACAATAAAATGGAGGCAGTTTAGTTCCATCAGCCAGACAGCATAACATCACGGTGATTCGTGATTTTTCGTTCCCACTTGTTTTAATGACAACCGATTTGTCTCCTTTCTGATGAACGGTGGAAGCTACCGGCATATCAAAAACACCGGAGTTTGATCGGCATTACCAATTTGGCTCAAACAGTGGTTGTGCGTTTTTCTCAATTTGATGACATATTTTTGGTAACTAATTAGCAGTTCATTGAAGTCATCCGGTAGCTTCTGTGCCAATGATGTTCGTCGTCGAAGAGAAAACCCGTTTCGCTTCATCATTCTCACGCCCCACCCATAGCTGGCTTTGAAACTGCTGATGTTTGTAGGTAAATTGGTCGATTGCGCTTAACTCAACGCTTTTCTTTGCATTATGGAGATGGTCACCGGCATTGCATTGTTGCGCTGCTGTTTGATGAATTCCACTAACTGCTTTTCAATTATATCAAAATATCCTTTTTTTGGTCCACGAAAGGCTTTTCTGCTAGTAGAAACATTGCGGTCCGATTTCCATTGCATTTTGCAAATTATACAGCCAAAAGTTTAAATTTAGCATCATATTGTCGCCTTTCACCTTATGGAATTTTCTTCGGATTTGTTCCACTTCTCTCTGTAGCATACACTTTTTTCACAAACATAGGTATTAACGGTTAAAAATGAAAACACTTACTATATAATTATCAATCAAAAATATAAATTATTTTTAAACTATCTTTCATTCCAAACATTGTGCATATGGTTTTCATATGCATTCCATATTTTAGCGAATTATAAAAAACAAAAGCACTCGATTCTAAAACGCACTCGAATATAACACGCACCTAATTTTTACGATATATATTTTGGATAGAAAAGTACGTGTTAGAATTGAGTAAATACGTACTTGCCTACATATTACTGAAAGAAGACACATTGAGATTTTAAGTCAATTTAATTACGCTTTATCATGGATTACGTTGAATTTTGACCTTCATCTCCCTAAAAATTTATGGCGATGGTGCTGTTGTTGAATGTTCACCTCACATGAAGCAGCATGAAGTTGGAATAGTTCGAGTGCCGGCCGTATATTTACACGTTAACATTTTTATTTGAGAAACAAAAGAAAATAATATTCGCTTTCAAGTTGATAAACCGTAAGTATCCACTAGGCGTTAGTAGAAACGTTTTTGTGTCTTTACTGTGGTCGATTGGGACGCTTAAATGGATGATATAACCTATAAATCGCGTGAAGTTTGTGTTCTGTCAGTCTAAAATTTTACACAAACAAATGATAATAGTTTTTGACAGAAAAACAGACTGTTACCCACATAGTAGTGAAATTATTCATATTTGCTAAATTAACTGCTCGCAACTGATTTTACTCATCAAAAATGGCATGATCAGATGCGAGCAGTTACTGTAGCAAATGCAAATATCTTTGGACTTGCACATATACTTGTGGTTTTATGACTGAAAACCCATTAATGAAATAGTGACAAATCCACTTGAAACCCACATTAGATTCACCCAACATTGGATTCACGCAATTTGTTAATTTTTATACTGACCATCGCAAAAAATACTAAAATCAAATAAAATACTAACAGATATTTAAAAGCGCTCATGTCTCAAGACTCATTCGAGCACCAGAATCCAGGTACTGATATTCTAAGGAACCAGTTGATACCTACCAGAGCACAGATACTGACGGCAGTTCTAGAGAACAATCCTTGCATATTCGAATTCTGTTCTTACTTTCGTCTCAGGATAGGGTATTTTGGTTAAGAATGAAAACAAATTAATCAATTGTATGGCTGACAAATTTTATAAATCGTTAACATCCTTTTACGTTTTTTGTATGATTTACGTTGAAAGGTACTTTTGTACGGATGGAATGAAAAATTGCAAAAGGATCTCCAATTATAAATTATAACAATATTTTACTGTCGCTAAGGTTAAGATTTATATCATTTTACATTATAATCATATATTAAATGTCCAAAACTTTCAAACTGATCCATGTCGTACTTGAGCAACTTCCAACTTGATATTTGGTACTGTGTAATTCGTAAGTACGATGTGCGCCGTGTTGTAACAGTCCTAGCAAATTACAAAGTTTGCTTAAAATATTTTCGAATCATTAAATTTTTATTGTGGCCTAATGAAAGATGTATTTAGACTATTTGATCTACTTAGAAATATGTATTTATTTCGACAATTGTGAACGTCAACCCACAACACAACACAATATAAGTGAATTTTTCATCTGATTATCAATCTCATTCGTCTCCCTTAGGGTTTTTCAAAAATACCGACATTTAAAAACCCGGGTTTCGGTATTGAATTTTTCCCAAAACCGAGAAAACCGAATGAACTGAAATTCAATTCAAAATTTAAAAAATTTATTTTATACATTTTTATTTATCACAAAAAAAGTAAATGAAATTCATATTTGTAAAAAAAAGTTAAACTTAATACAATCTATATATATAAAATGGAATGTGTGTCTGTTTATTTGTTTGTTTGTACCTTATAGGAGACCAAACCTCTGGACCGATCTTCCTGAAATTTTCACAGTATTTAACTGGGACTCTGGCATGATTATTAGGGTACTTTTTTTCGACCACGCCTACTTTTTTAAAATTATGTAACTGCTCCCATAAGTTTTTAAATGATTTACTTCAAATTGTATACACATTACATATATACTCCAGGCGAGGTAGAAATAAACATTCCTTACGCCACGCCTCCTTTCACGCCCCTTTTCAAGCCAAATTTTGTTTGAAAGTTTTAAACTTTTGGTTCTCTGTACAAATTTGTTCCTTCCAACGGATTTTTTTTTATTTGGTAGTATATTGCTCTTAATACTGTTAACGTCGCCATATAACTATGAACCACGTCCACTTCAGCAGCAATGAAGCCGTTTTGCGTATTTTAGGATTTCCAATTCATGAACGTCATCCGACTGTTGTGAATTTATCTGCTCACCTCGAAAATGGACAACGCGTTTTTTTACAGCAGTTAATGCACAACAAATGGATGCAGCGGCACCAGCCACAACGTTAACTTCTTTGATATATGTACAAATGATTCCTTTGCTCAAACTTTTGCTCTATGCTCAAATTCCAATATAATATACGTGGAACTCATCAACTAAATAATTTCAACGCCACAAGCAAGGAAAAGCAGTTGAAGGATGGCCCAATTTATATTCCAATGATGCATTAAGTAGGATGTATACTATTTATCCCCAGAATGCAGAATGCTTTTATTTACAAATGCTTCTAATAAATGTTCGTGGATCAACCTCATTCGAAAACTTGCGTACAGTTACTCGCCAAATATGTGCAACTTATCGAGAGGCATGCCAAAAACTAAATTTATTAGAAAACGATTCGCATTGTGAAACAACACTAGCAGATGCATCAATATCTAATCATCCATGCCAGATAAGAGCATTATTTGCTATCATATTGGTAACTTGCTTTCCATCCCAACCGAAACAACTTTGGAATACATTTAAAGCAAATATGTGTGAAGACATATTGCATCGAAAGAGAATTACCTGCAACGACGAAACAATTGCATTTTCAGACGCAATTTATAATGATGCTTTGATTCTACTAGAAGACAAGTGGCAAATAAACAACAAGACCCTCTCGCAAGTTGGTATGATTAGTCCTAATTGATCAGGCGATGATGCGTCTGACCAAGATGTACAACGAGAAAGCAATTACAATCCACAAGAGTTAGAATTATTTAAGACTAAAAAACCTACCACATTAACAGCAGGAGCAACTCTCGGCATACAACACTTTAATGACAGCAATTACTAATGAAAGTGGTGGATTGTACTTTTTTGATGCACCAGGTGGAACAGGAAAAACGTTTTTGATTTCGTTGATTTTGACTAAAGTTCAATCGGTAAAATAATATTGCACTAGCCATTGCATCGTCCGGTATAGCAACAACACTTTTGGATGGTGTCAGAACAGCGCATTCAGCACTGAAATTACCTCTCAAACCGCAATTCTCTGAGACGCACACATGCAATATTAAAAAAAAATCCTCGATGGGTAAAGTCCTGCAAACATGTAAGATCATAGTATGGGATGAATGCACAATGGCCCACAAAATATCTTTAGAGGCCCTTGATCGCACGTAACAGGATTTTAGAAGCAACAAAAGACTATTTGGTGGAGCACTAATAGTGTTAGCCGGTGATTTCCGCCACACATTGCCTGTACTTCCAAGTGCAACCCCAGCTGACGAGCTTAATGCGGGTCTTAAATCATCTGTTTTTTGTCAACACGTTCGCACACTGAAACTAAGAACAAATATGCGAGTGCAGCTGCAACGCCACTCGATTTTCAAAACAGTTGTTGGAATTTGGAAATGGAAAAATACCAACAGATCCAACTACAAATTGCATTACGTTTCCACCTGACTTTTGCAAAACGTTGCGTGCTCCCGTGTTGGGAAACCAAACGATTGGTTTGTTTATGCTCGGAATGGACAAATTAAAAACATTGTAAACCTCTAGGAACAACATATATCCTAGAGGTTTACAATAGTTAATTTGTAAAAAAATTATTTATTCCTCACTATACAAACACTTGTTATTTCATTTCATAATGATGGGGGTAGCACACCGGGTTCAGCCTTTTATTATACAAAAATATATATCGTTGACACGAAATTTGTACTTATTTTGTTCTTAATTTTAATGTATTATACATTTCAATTATGAATTTTTAAATTTTAAAAACGATCAAAAACAAACTAAGGCCACCTAACTTATCTCAATGTATTTCCAAACTTAATGTTTAGTGGTTTGTTTTTTTATAGTCCGTTATCATCGACAGTGCTCCATGCCTTTTCCACTCATATACCGAATCCTCATACACTTTCATTAAGTTAGACATTGTTTCTACCTTAATAATCCCTAGAAATAATGTATATGGCAAAGCAATGTTTTTATTAAATGTCCCTTGAGGTGTCGCGCTGCGTAGCGGGCGTAGCCCGCTAGTATGTCTATAAAATGAGTTCAATCAATATTACTTAAAGATATTGCTTCGATTGCCTTATCACTTAACCGAGTTCGCAATTTAGTTATAATATTTCCTGATTTGGAAAATAACCTTTCACAGCTTACGGAGGTTGGCTTTATAGTCTTTAGAGCATTGAATATTTTTCATTTTTTCTGTGAGTAACATCGACGACATGCTGTATAAGATAGCAGAAAATTTTCAGCAGAAAAAATGATTTTTATACTCACCACCAGAGGCACTACTATCGCTAAAGAGAATTTCTTCTGCTGTCATTTTTGTATAGCCAACAGAATTTATTGGTAAATTTTTTAATTTTCTTCAATATTTTAACTACAAAATTATTCCAGGATTCAATTAAAATATGTATATTATATCCATAAGATTATAATATACTGTATAAAACATGTATAAAATATGAATGAAGCCCCTGTTACATATATTTCAGTTTGACTTTCCAGAAGCTTAATCATCTTATCTCCATACATACAACTATGAAGTTTGAGGATAATCGACCAAGTCTGAGCCCCTTCGGAATTTTTCAAAGTTTTGGCCCATACATAAAAATCAGTTTTTTCACTGTGAGGTATGGATGGACCCCCTGTAACCAATATACCACTATGATTCTCCAATAGCTTAGATGACAATGCATCTTAATATGAAGTTTGAGGATTATCGATCGAGTTTGAGCGCCTCCAGAATTTTTCAAAGTTTTGGGCCATACATAAAAATCAGTTTTTTCACTGTGAGCTAATCGACTTTGCTTACAATATGCTGGCGTAGAATTGCAATAAAATCGAAGCCAATTGTAACGAAATTGAACCGTTGATCAATAGGTAGATTAAGAAACTAGTGACATCTTACTACTGCGCGACTATTTACTGATCAGATATTTATGTATGGCACAAAACTTTGAAAAATTCTGAAGGCGCTCAAACTCGGTCGATTATCCTCAAACTGCATTGTTGTATGTATGGAGATTAGATAAATTAGCTCAAACTGAAATATTTATTACAGGGGCTTTCATAGCTTACAGTAGTTAAACTGTAGATGAAATTAATATGTCTTATACAGTATATTATAATCTTATGGAAATAATATACATATTTTATTTGAAACCTGGAATAATTTTGTAGTTAAAATATTGAAGAAAATTAAAAAATTTACAGAAAAATTCTGTTGGCTACACAAAAATGACAGCAGAATAAATTCTTTTTAGCGATAGTAGTGCCCCTGGTGATCAGTATACAAATCATTTTTTCTGCTGAAAATTTTCTGCTATCTTATACAGCATATCGACGACGTGAAATTCAGTCATGAATGATTTGATGGTCATATTGAGGTGATCGGGAGTTTTCGAAATGTCATCAATGGTTTTATACAAACTATTCTGGAAATGTGCTGAAACAGCAAGTACATAAATTAGTATTTTTTATTTTTTTTTTTTAAGTTATGTGGATTTGTAAATATAAAACTAAAGTAACAAATTGTATATTTCTTCGTTGATAAATACGGCATTTCAAGGCATCTAATAATACTCGACTTGTCTCGGTATTTATTTGCTCTAATTAATGGAACAACACCTCAAATATCGCCTCACTTGTTATAAGTTTAGCATCGTCCCGGCTTAGGGCATCTACGGCCAGTTTTATTGGCTCTAAAGCTTCTATTAGATGGCTTAATAAGGGATAGTTATTTTCGTCCGACATATTAGTCCCATTTAATTCTTGCAAAGCAGAAACAATACAATTGTTTACTCGTAAGAAACGCGTTATCATGTTCGCCCAGGAATTCCTTCGCCTGTTGCAATCCAAAATTAAAGACAATTCCCTTCCCTCTTCAATTTTAATGTATAATTGTAGAGCGCCATTCTGCAATGGTGATTTTCGAAAAAATCGACAAGTTTTACGAACCTGTTGAATAGGAATTTTATATTTCGCTAAAATTTTTTGTGGGTTGATATTTAAAATTTGTATGGTTTCCTCATTTTCCCATTCATCGCTTGTTTCATTCTCAAAATCGGAAACGTCGTTTTGATCCGAAGCATCATCAATCACCTCAAATCTTGCGATTTTGTATAAAACATCTGACTGGAAATATTTTTTATATCACTAGCACTTTAAGAAAAATTATATTTTTTATCCCGCTTTCACTATTTTGTCAGTATTTTTTCATAATGGAAATCAAGCTTTATGCAGTTAGACAGGGTAAACAATAAACAGTGACATCTGTGCTTGGGAATTGTATCTAATACGAGTAATATATAATACGAGTTTTCGTGTGATGCACTGAGTTTTGATTTTATTGTTTATTTGTTAAATAATAAAGCCCTGGCTAATTAATTAAATTATATTAAAATAAAACCGGTTTTATTGAATGACAATTCCGGTTTTTGGTATTTTCAAAATTTTTAAGGAATACCGGTTTGTTAACGCCGGTTTTTTAAAACCGACAAACCCTAGCCCCTTTATTGCAGCATAATACGAACTATATGCTTCTGGAAATATATGCTTTGGTAAGAAAACCGACGATCACCATTGAGAGAATGAACAAACAATTCAATTCATTGTGAAAAGATAATTAAGTCGAGTGTTAAGTAAGGAAATGCAGGAGGTTAAGTAATGTAATGACTTCCAGAAGTAAGTAGAAGTCAATATTGTCAAAATTATTATTTATTAAATAATAATTTAAGCAGCGGTGAAGACCACCTTGCTGATATAAAAAGGTAAAGCAAAATAACTATTTATAGCAAGTGAGAGATTTTGTTAGTGGAAGACACGAAATCCCTGGCAAATAAATAGAGCACCACAAAGTAGATCGAGACTATTATTTAAGCGACAAACCGCAGATCTGCTTATCAAGGAAATCAAAAAGAGATCATTTACTGAATACCTGATTGGCTTCTCCAACTAAAAGGAAATTGACTATTTACTCCGGGAAGTAAAAAAATCAAGGTTTCAGGTCTTCTTTCAAAAATAATAGTAGAACACGGGGTAAAAGTACCAAAAATGAACTTGTGTTCAGTTAATTTTGAAATTGCCTATCAGCACCTTTCGAGGTGGTTGAGAACAGTCTCGAACATTCTTTAATACAGTCTCAAATAGAATAGTGGACAGTCTAAACTTTAAGACATTTCATAATATCAATAACTTAAGAACAACCAAATCTCCTGACTACGACATTATTCCAGAATAAATACTTAAACAACTTACTGAAAAGGGCTTACAAAACTATACGCTTCGATTAAAATACGTTTCATCCTAGTGAGAGTATGCAGAGGTGCTAATGATTTCAAAACTCATTCATCCACATCCATTTGGGTTTATATAGAGGGACTCAACTATAGACCAAGCGAACGAAATTACAACTTGAAATTAAAGATTCGCAAAAAAATAAGAAATATGTTCAAGTATATTCTTGGATGTAGCACTAGCCTTCCACGTCTATGGACCAATATTATACTTATCTGTTACCTCATGCAAGATGTAAGCCGTACTAATATTGCATTAAAAGCGGTACCAATATTGCTGCGTTCGTGGTTGATATTGTAGTCTTAAAATTTGGAGCATAGAAGAGTCAAAATATATAGACACGACCATTGACACTAAGCTCAAGAGAAAAGAGCATATCAGATAGAAAAACGAAGACCTTCAAATTAAATTTATAAAAATCGACTGGCTCATAGGAAGAGAAAACTAAACATAGGTGACAAGAGATTAATGGCTGACAATCCAAAATGGACACAAAGTCGTAATGACTCAAAACCCGACATCGACAAACGCCAAACATAGACAAATTTTAATGAAATTATATTTAAAAGATGGCGGTTGGAGCCCTGTATTAGATTGACTCATGGCTATTTTTATATAGGATTTATATTTTGCTTGTCTGTTTGAATTTGTGATAGATATTAATGTTTAAAATTTAAAATTTAATTTTTTTAACTTGCCTTTTTCATGATTCGAACCCGGTTATCCAGTAAGACTAAGCAAATTAATTGTTTAACAAACTTACTTTTGTCACTAGTCGTAACGATTCTCGATCATTATCAATTCACAGACCTCTATATTCATTCAAAATTGAACTACTAGAATTTAGTAAACTTAAACCACTTGCTACTGATGGCAGCTTCATTTCATACCATTTTTACTGATTAAAATAATATATGCCAGGTGATCTAGTTAGCCCTGCTTCCTTTTCGAAATACATTTCGATGGATTAAAAATACTTTTACGTTTGACTGTAGTCAATCACATTTTACCCATTATTATCACTTTTCTTATTACTTATTTTTTATAAAACGCACACTATAGCCTTATTTTTTATATATATTTTTTATTTATTTAATTAATTTTAAATGTATGATATTTCGCCTCAATGGCATTTTCAAATACATAAACTGAACCTTATTACTAATTGGAAGAAGAAAAAAATAATGTTTTAGATATTAAATTATTTAACACGGGACTAAATTTAAAAAAAAAAATTTTTGGCAATATTTTAAGAACATATTTTACAACAAGAACATATATACAATTATTATAGCACTTACTTTTAATTTAAAATAATTAAACACATAATTTTTAGTTAAAATTATTATATTAATGAACATTTGTCTTAAAATAAATATTTAACTAATTAAAATCAATTTAATTTGGCTGTGTTAATCTTCGTTAGCGTTTACAAAATAATACTTTATTTTATCTACGGTAACTATATCGGGTTGTAAATTCAGTATATGGTTTATGCCTATGTATTTCTTGTAATAATCCGCCAAAAAATCTTTAGGTATATAAGTAACAAAAATTATAATCATTTGATTTGAATACAAATTAATTTGGGAATTAACCTTAATAATTAGATATATTCAATTTTGGAGAAAAAAAAGAAAGAAAGAACTTATGGTGACATCTACCAGACAGTAGATATAATCAAGTGATCTTTATATGATAGATGTCATCACAAGATATTTTCCATGTATTAAACATACAATTAAAACTAAACTTATAAGGTTGCTTGATTAGTCACTGTCAAAAAAATTTTTTAATTTTTATTGTTATTACTTTTGGATCTTCACGATTACCAGTTCAAATTATGACTTTCTGTTTTTAGCTATTTTGAATGTGTTTAGTAAGTGTTTGTAATTACTGTTAATGTACTGTGTGTCAGTTTTAAAATTGATAGTTTTGTGGTCATTTAAAAATATATTAGCTGATTCAAGAAATTCTCTTCTGCTTGTGTGTTGGTCTGAATCCAGTATACTTGTGTTTTTAAATTTGAATCTGTGGTTTGTGTTTATTGAGTGTTGGGCTAGTGCTGTTTTGTTTGTTTTATTTCTAATGTCACCTTCATGTTGTTGTAAGCGTTTCTTTAGCATTTGTGATGTTTGTCCAATATATATTTTATCGCAAGAGCCGCACGGGATTGAATAAACCACATCTGTGTGTTTGTCAATATCAATAGGGTCTTTTAATTTTGAAAAAATTGAGTTATTCTTATTGGTGATCTTGGTTGCTATTTTTTATCTTGTTCATTATCTTTAAAGGTTTTGTGAACATATTAGGATAGTTGAGGAATGTATGACATAGTGCCAAAGATAATTTGTTGATTTTTGTTTTCACTGTCAATATTTCGTTTTTTATTATTATTGTATGTATATAAAGTTTTGTGTATTAGGTTTTTGACGAGTTTAGTTGGATAATTGTTATTTGTGAGATAATCATATATATTGGATATATTCTGTTTTCTATATTCTGGATCGGTGATATGTAGTACTCTTTTTATAAAAGTTTCTGCGATGTTCTTTTTCATGTGGAAAGGGTGTGTAGAGTTGAAATTTAGAATTCTTCCTGAAGATGTTGGCTTTTTATACCAAGTAGTATGTATGTTTGAGTTTTGTCTAATTAAGAGGATGTCTAGAAAGGGGATTTTGTTGTGGTTTTCGGTTTCTACTGTAAACTTAATGTTGGTATTGAAAAGCTCAAACACTGTTTTTGTTGACGCAACTAGGTCTGGTGGGATAGCTAAAATTATGTCATCTACATATTTTTTTATAAAGGTTGGCTTTATGGTTAGTATTTGTAAGCTTTCAAAGAACAGTTTTTCCATCACTATGTCAGCGAGGACTGGAGATAGAGGGTTTCCCATTGCCAAACCTTTTATTTGTTTGTAGATTGTTTGGTTGTATGTAAAATAATTGTTGTCCTTGACGCAAAAACTCAGAATTTCCATGAATAGATCTTTCGTTAGTTGTGTTTCGTGTTTTATTTCCTCAAATCTTTCACTTATTTCGTCAAGTGCTAGATCAAGTGGTATGTTGGTAAACAACGAAATTACATCGAAAGATACTAAGATGTCATTAGTGTTGAGTTTGACTGTTTTTACGAAATTTTTAAATTCACTGGAGTTTTTTACGTTATATTTACTGTTTATTGTTAACTTTTTTAATATGTTATTAATATATTTTGAAATTTTGTAAATTGGAGAATTAATCGTTGAAACTATTGGTCTTAGGGGGATGTTCGGTTTGTGTAATTTAGGCAATCCGTAAATTCTCGGGGTTATGGGGCTTTTTATTTTTAGTCTATTTTTTGTCTGGTGATCTATTATTTTTAAGTTAAAGAGGTTTTCAATTATTCTGTTAGTTTTTGTTGTTAATTTTGATGTGGGATCTGTATTCATTTTTATGTAGGTCGATTCGTCTTCGAGAACATTATTCATTTTGTTATTATAGTCGGCTTTTTCCATGATGACTGTTTTGTTGCTTTTGTCACTGTTGAGTATTAGTAATGAGCTTTTTGTTTTGAAAAATCGTTTCGTTTGGTTGAATGATTCAATAATGAATCTTTGAGATTTATCTAATCTATGTTTTCTGATGTGATCATTTATGCTATTGGTAATTTTAGTTCTTTGGGGTTGGATTTGGTTTTTATCGGTATATTGTGAGAATATATATTCAATTTCAGAAAGGAATTTCGGTAATGGTATTCTGTTTGTTTCTGTTGGCAATGAGTATTTAGGACCATAACTTAGTATCATTCTAACGTTTTTAGGAATTTCGTGTGTTGTTAGATTTTCCACAAATGTTTCGTTAAATAGAGGTAATGATTCTGATGTAACTAGTTTTTTGTATTTGTTGTTTAATTTGTTCTTACATAGTTTGTATGTTTTTACGTTAAATGTTGTTTGTGTGTGGGAAAGAAAATTATAATCTTGAATAGTTAATTTTGATTTGAGTTTTGTTAAAATTAAGGACGGTGACTGGTTCAAGAAACGTACCTGGTGATTTACAATTTTGATTTCTAGGTTCAATAAATTTTTTTGAAGTTTGTTGACAATTCTCAGCAGTATATTATTGTATGGTTGAAGTATTTGACTCTTGTTGAATAATTTTGCTGTTTTATTGTTTATAAAATTAGGTGTGACGTCATATCTTCTGCATCGTAAAAGGAAGAATCTCCTGGTTATTGCTTTGTTGTACTTTTCGTTGTATCTGATGTATTTCATAATTGTATTATTTATTTCTTTGTTGTATTCATATTGTAATTTGAAATTGTTTCGTTTATCTTGGATGAATAACATTTTTGCGTATTATGGTGCTTACGCTATTTAAAGTAATCGATTGTTGGTTATAAAATGGCTACTTTTTCTCTTCTATTATTACTTATTTTTTATAAAACGCACACTATAGCCTTATTTTTTATATATATTTTTTATTTATTTAATTAATTTTAAATGTATGATATTTCGCCTCAATGGCATTTTCAAATACATAAACTGAACCTTATTACTAATTGGAAGAAGAAAAAAATAATGTTTTAATATGTTTTAATGTTTAATATCTAAAACATTATTTTTTTCTTCTTCCAATTAGTAATAAGGTTCAGTTTATGTATTTGAAAATGCCATTGAGGCGAAATATCATACATTTAAAATTAATTAAATAAATAAAAAATATATATAAAAAATAAGGCTATAGTGTGCGTTTTATAAAAAATAAGTAATAATAGAAGAGAAAAAGTAGCCATTTTATAACCAACAATCGATTATTATCACTTTTCTAATATCACTATCCACTCGCATGGTGAAACCATTCGAAAGGGTTTTAACTTGAACATACACAGTTGCACTGATCACGATTTGTAATTTCGACAGCAATGAGTTGCACAGTTTAACCACTCGACCAATTTGCTGTCACAATAAATGCTACGATACGGTCGTTACGATACAATAAACGTTAAATCGATTGAATGAATCTTTTCTACATCGATCAAATGGCAGAGTGGTCAAAGCTGAGGTAGTTGGAGTGGGAAGAAACGGTTTCGAATCCCGATAGGGGCGGGATGCAAAAAAAATTTTTTCACCATCTGATTACGATCGGTGGTGTCAGTGATACATGTATGACCCCCAGTTAGAGTGCAGAACTCATGGGACAACACATCTTTCATGTCAGTACTATAGGCTGGCATGGAGCTATGCAGTACGTAAATCGGACCTATAGCCGTACGTCCCCGATTTAATGCTGTAATGGCGTAAGGTAGGACGTAAATACGACAACCGCGAAAAAGTAATGAATACCTTTAGGCCCTTAAACGACAAAGATAAAAAACAAACAAACAATAAATCTTTTAGCTAAATCCGTATTGAGTTGAAATATTAATCGTCCCGTATGATTTTGATTTCTGTTTCCTTATAACATTGTCTACAGATTTCTGTATTCCGGCCATTATTCAGGTTATCTTTTTGGCTGTCTCAATATTTTTGTATTGACAAAATCACTTTTCTTTTGTAAACTCTAACCGTGTTAGATTACAAGTTGATTGACCCAACCATACATTGCCCCAAACAAAATGCCAGTACTGCAAATTTAATGTTTTCGTTTGTGTAGACAGTAAACAATTTCCACTGAAATGCTGCACAAAACAAGTCATATCAGACGTTTAAGATTTATTACGAATTTATAGATCCAAACATTAAAGATATTTGACGTTGGTTGTTAAATTGGAAATTAAGTATTTTTTTTATTATATTTTTACCATTCCCGCAGGTAGATAAGAAATTACGGTGTTTCAAACGTAGTTGATAGCACTCACTCATTGTGCACTTAAAGCTTTAAACCTGGTATTAAAATAGAAACAGAAAATAATAGTAGAAAATAATTTCCAAACTGGCCAAGGACGCAAATATTTTATAATTATTATCTGTTTGCACAGTAAATGCTACAGTTAGCAGAAATCAGACCGACCCGTGTAATAATAAAGGTCTGTACTCCTGACGCGAAACTGCGACCGAAAATTGGGAAAGAATAATGTTTGCGATCGATGATCTGAAAGTGGCAAGTTCATTCTTTCCTCATAAAAACATCCATTTGCAAACATGGACACATCCACAGAAACGCAACAAAAATATCAAGATCTAATCAGCAATAGTATTTTGCGATCTAATTATCAATCTGAATACTTCTGATGTTGGACTCTTTCGGCGACGAAGGCTTGATGGTGTAGAGGGTGATCTGGCATCTTCTAGTTGCTTGCAACAGTATGAAAAGTTAGCTAGCGATCGAAACCGATGGAGTCAGATTGTTTACTCCGCACGCAATGGCTATAAAAGCCGTAAAAAAATCATTGTCAAACTTGGACCAAGATCTTGTATTTGTGCTACAAATATGTGGTATTAAATACAGATCATTAAGACTTATGACTATGATTTTAGTATTTCAAATTAAGAAATTGAATGAGACGATTACGAGCTATCCCAAACGTATATAATTATATAAGGTTACCTTATCTCAGGTTAAATAAGTACAGTCTTTCCTTTGAAGGAAGTTCAGCTGAGAGAGAATTTTTATCGGCATTATTACGGATCCTAATCGTTTCTATGTCTTGAAGAACTTGACGAATGTACTCATTTCGCCTAGTGGCCCCATGTTATGTAAATACCTGAAAACGAACCTTGAAGAGCTGTTGGATATTTTTATTACTGAATATGAGGTTTGTGCTGTAAAGGGCGTTTATTGTAACAATCGATAGTACGTAAGATTTTTGTGGGTTGGAATATCTTCATATCCTCGCGGCCATTAATCGGAAAATGAATAAATTAGTAAATAACCAAAATTCTAATCAAAAATATAAATGGTATGATGCAAAGTCACATTCAACCATGAAAACACGATAATCTAATAAAAGCAGAACTATGTTCGAGTTAAATAGTACAAAAATGGTTCAATTACGTACGTAACATAAATATATTTAAAAAGGATAATTTCATAATTTATTCCTTCCTATAATTTACCATTCTTAATGTTTTGTTGTACGTGTATACATAATTACATAAAACCATATTATGCTCAGTAGCACAAACAGGCACGCTGACAACATTTCGAGTAGAAAAATTAGCTTAAAACAAAAATAAAAATTTCGAAGTACATGTACAACAATGAAGAAGAAAATATGAAAAATCCATTTAAGCTACTTAACAACAACAACAACACTACAAAATAAATAAACTTTGTTATATAAATAAAGCATACGTTGTGGAAAACAAAGAAATTTTGTCGAGAACAAAATGAACTTTCTCTAAAGAACACACAAAATAAAACAAAAATTAACAGTGGTAAACAATAGCGCGAGATAGCGGAACAATTTTTGAATTAGGTCATTGCGTCTTGGTCTCATAATTAAATGAAGTATGCCCGTTTCCAACAAAAAGTGTGAAAATAATAAGATGGGGGTCATCATTTCAGCGTCCCATTCAAAAGCATTGAGACTACTGTGGTAGTATTCTTTGTGTACCATTTTCCGTACGAAACATGCACGCTCGTCCCTAACAGACCCCCATTTGTCTACAAATTTATGTGTTTTCTTATCATAAAATTTGACACAACAAGTCGCATAAATTATTTATTCACTAACAGACGAAAACTTTATTTCGAATAACCCTAACACATAAAATCTTTATCAATTTTCTACGTTTATCACTGTAGAGAAAGTTAGAGCACGTTTATAAGCATAAAAATAGAAACTAGCATACATTTTCGGTATCGTTGATTCATTTTATGAGTTTATAATTTATTTTATGTATTTTACAGCTGGGTTACCCGAAAAAATCGATTCGAAATCGTGTGTATGTGTATGGGGGTGTGAAAAGTTCCTTTTCATCGATTTTTCCTTTTTATATTCAAGTTGTGTGTGAATATATAAGAAATCTAACAGTCATGTTATAAATTATAAAAAAAAATCATCTTATTTATTTATTTAACACATAATACATCTTTAAGATTCACAATATACATCCGGGTAATCATACAGTTATCCAATTCATAATTTTTGTTGTCGTTGCAAAATTGATTTTCTTTCGCCATTAACGATTTTGCTGATTGTATAAGAATGTACACAAAGTTAAAGAGATTGCCTTGTAAAACGTAACGAAACATAAAATTTGAATTTGGAACAATAATCTCAAAAAGGTCTCGATTTAACTATATAGTTTTAAAGAAAAATCATGTTCAATACAATGGACAAAGTTGTCGATAAATTAGTGAAATGTCTTATAGTAAATAGTCCGTCTGTCTTTGCAATATATATAAGGGACCCAACTCTTCGCTAAACTGTTCTATAAGTAGTGATGGGCAAGATCAATTCTTTTACTTTTAATCCGATACTTTTAACCGATTAGTCTCTATACCATTGGTTGGGACAATCACCTACTATTGCTAATTGAGTTCGAATAACACTCAAATATGTATTAACTTTTATCTGCTGAATTTTAGAAACATACATATGAATGAAATAATTCTTTAAACGACATGCTATAAGTTTTAAAATCAAATTCATTCATAACAAATTTTGATTTTAAATAATTCCTTTAATAAAAGTCAAATCGTTTTAATAAAAATATGAAAACACCGATACGATTAAAACACCGAACTATTCAAAAACTTCGATTTACTCAAAACACCCATATGCTTAAAAACACCGATTTAATCCAAACTACCGAAATGCTGAAAAATAGCGATCTTTTCAAAAATAACAACTCTGAAATGCTTAAAAAGCAACGATCTACTCAACAACACCAATTTAGTCAAAAACACCGGTAAGTTCAAGAACACCGGTCTATATAAAAATACTGATTTACTCAAAACACCGAGATACTCAAAAACATCGATCTATTTTATGACACAGATTTAATCAAAACACCAAAATGCTCAAAAGCGCCGATCTATTCAAAAACGCAGATTTACTCAAAAACACAGAAATGCTTAAAAATACCAGTCTTTTCAAAAATAACAAAATACTCATAACCACCTATCTACTAAAAAACACAGATTTACTGAAAAACTTAGATTTAACACACCGAAATGCTTAAAATCAACGATCTTCTCAAAAACACCAATTTATTTAAGAACATGCTCAAAAACTCAGATTTACTCAAAAATACAGATTTTCTCAAAACCACCGAAATGGTTCAAATCAACGATCCACCCAAAACTACCAATTAACTTGAAATCACCGAGATGCTCAAGTACACCAGTCTATTAAAAAACACCAATCTACTTAAACCTTACTCAAAAACACCGAAATACTCAAAATCACCGATCTACTCAAAAACACCAATTCAATCAAAAACACCGATATGCTTATAAACATCGATTTATAGTGATATTCGAATCGAATCTTTTTAATCTGATCATTAAATAGTTCAAAATATGAATTGATTCGTTTTAAAAAGATCTGGGTGGTCATTTTGTGGTGCTTTACCATACTTTTATATCACGGTTGGAGACTTTTTTCGTGATGTAAATGCAAAAAATTTAAAAGGGGAATTAATGAATTTTAAGGAGAAATGAACCTACACTCGCGGACAAAATTAACGCATATTTTTTTTTGTAATAAAAAAATATCCCGCTGGTCAATTTTAATACTACTAGTGTCAAATGATAGCACATTTATATTTTTATCAGAAATCACCTTGAATTAAGTTTACTGCAAGCCAATCAATTAAATTTTTCAAAAATGCTTTATAAAAATTGCATTGTGTTTGAAATCCAACGCAACGATCGGCTTTTGTTCCATTGCATATCAATTATTTTTAAATGCAGTACCACTAGTTCTTGTAAATATGTTCTAAAACAAACACCTAATATAAAATCCTTTGTAATATGGCACCCGTTCAAGAGCTGGAGGTGGTTAAAGTGGTCACATTGTATCAGGAAGATTATACACAAGTACAAATCGTACAAAAATAAGAAATTAATCAGTCTTCGGTTTCACGAATACTTAAGTGGTATCATGAGACCTTAGAGTATAAAAGAAAGCCCGGACAAGGACGTAAAAGGTGCACAACCGAGCATGTCGATCAATTTTTAAAAATGAATTCGTTACGAGATCAAAAGCGAACTTCTACTCAACTCAAAAATGAGTTACTTAGTGCGCGTCAAGTGAATATTAGTGTCAGAACAGTTAGACGAAGATTAAAAGAAGTGAACCTAACTCCAAAGCGGCCCGTAAAACTTCCACGGATTCTTCCCCGCCACAAATCCAGCCGTTTAGAATTTGCTCATACTCATGCAAATTAGGGAACTGATCAATGGGCCACTGTTCTCTTTTCAGATGAGACCAGAATCCAATTATGGAAGAGAGTTGCAGCTCAAGAAGAGTGGTATCTTATTCCGCAAGAAATGATAAAAAGCATTCTACTTAATATGCCCAGAATGATGGAAGCTGAAATAAGGGCACGGGGGAGAAATAGTCATTATTAAAATAATCAAATTAAATTGTAATAAGGCTATTTTTAATGTTCATAAACCACTTTTAAAAATTTTAAAAAATAAAATAGTTCGACACATTTTAACATTTTGCAATGAAAAATAGCCGCTATAATTCCATAACGCCACATTTGTGCCTCTTTTGAGAAAATTATAAATTTGGGATCATTTGATACCAGTTCCACTGAAATTGTCCACCAAAATTAATTATATCATTTTTTATGTGAAGTGGTTGAATAGGTAGTGATACAATTTTTATAATGTGGTAATTATATGAATTCAAATAATTTTATGATTTTGGAAACCATTTTAACATGAAATATGACAAACAGTATAAAATGTTGACTGATAAGGAGAGAAGGAAGATATTATTGTCTGTTTTACTCATTTCAATATACGATGTGAAGTGGTTCATTTACGATTCACGAGGAATAAGGTACGAAAATATTGTTAAATCATACTTTTTATCACTAAAGAACCACAAAATTTATTTTCAATTATTTTTAGCTAGAAAATGGATGAAAAATATTTTTTATAATAATTTCTTTGACTAACAATTCCGTTTTGAAAAAAAATCAATAGATCATAAAGATCAGGTTAAATGTATCAGGTTAGTACCAAAACAGGATCAATTGCTCTTGATATTAAAAAGTATCTATTCAGCCCACCATTACGATTTACTCTAAATTACCGAAATCCATAAAAATACCGATTCAAATACAACAAAATACTCAAAACCACCGATTCACTCAAAAACACTGACTTATTTACCTTAAAACTCCGATATGCCCAAGAAAACTGGTCTATTCAAAAACACTGATTTACTCAAAACACCGATATTCTCAACATCGTACCGTTCTCTTCAAAAACACTGATTTACTCAAAACACCGATTTACTCAAAAACACCGATGTACTCAAAAATACAGATTTACTCAAAAACTTGAATATGCTCAAAAACACCAATAGCACAGAAAATAATAACATATATAGAAGGAAACACAAAAACAACTCACAAATTCAAAGAAAAATAAATACACACAAACAAATAAAAAAAATTATAATGAGAATTTGAATTACCTATACATTGCAGTGTTGTATTCTCTTCCAATTGTTGTTTTTGTAACCAGACAATTTCAAAAATCAAAAATTTTTGTTGTTCGTAGGTTTACTTCTGTGTGTTCCTTTTTCTGTGCTGATAGCCTCAATAACACCGATTTTCTCAAAACACCGATACGCTCAAAAACACCGATTTAGGTTAGCAAAACATATACATACATATAATCAAAACTATTTAGAAACAGAAAAATATATACAGATAAATGCTTTGATATTGTATAATATGTAAATGTGGTAATACAAAACAAAAACACCGATCAACTCAAAACTAAATAATGCTTAAAAATACCGATTTTCTCAAAACTACCGAAATGCTCAAAAATACCGATTCAAAAACAATTAAATACTCAAAACAACTGATCTACTCAAAACACAGATTTACTCCTAAACACTGATTTAATTACTTTAAAACTCCGATAAGCTCAAGAGCACCGTTCTATTCAAAAACACTGATTTATTCAAAACACCGATATTCTCACCATCACCGATCTATTCAAAAACATCGATTTACTTTCAAAACACCGATGTACTCAAAAATACAGAATTACTCAAAAATTCCAATGTAAAATAGCATAGAAAATAATAACATATATAGAAGGAAACATACGAATAAAAAATTGTCGTTTTTTTCTGCGGTCATGTTGTTAGTTTGAGGTTATCTCAGAAAATACGAGAGTAAATATTTAAAAATTAAAATATACACTCTCGAAATACCAAAAAAATGAGAATGCATTAACAAAGCCTACTCATCCCGTATGTGTTTTAGAATATGCATAAAAACTATCGAAAAAGAAAACAACTCACAAATTCAAAGAAAAATAAATACACAAAAACAAATAAAACAATTTTTACAGAGAATTTGAAATCTACATTGCAGTGATTTATTCTCTTCCAATTGTTCCAAATGTTTTTGTAAAGAGACAATTTCAAAAATTAAAAATTTTGTTGTTCGTATGTTTACTTCTGTATGTTACTTTTTTCTGTGCTGATAGGCTCAAAAACATCGAACTATTCAAAAACACCGATTTTCTCAAAACACCGATACGCTCCAAAACACCGATTTAGGTTAATAAAACATATTTCATACTAGCATTCAACTATCTTTCTATCTACATTTATTTATTTTTGGTTCTATTTGACTTAATATGTACAACGATCTGAAAATAAATTTATATCATTTTCTCTTTTCCCCATTATTAATTTTGTATTATTGTTTTATATAGTTAGTTCTTTTAGCAAATGTTAAAAAAAGTTAATCAAAACGATTTAGAAACTGAGAAAAATACTTACAGATAAATGCTTTGATATTGTATAATATGTAAATGTGGTAATTTTTAACCAATTTTTTATTTTTTTTTACTTCTCTCGCACTTTAAGAAAAATTATATTTCTATCCTACTTTGACTATTTTTTTTCAGTAGTATATTTTTCATAATGGAAATCAGACTCACAATGTTCTATGGTAACATCTAGATGTCGTAGTGGTCATATAATTTTACATATTATAAATTACAAATAATTAAGGGTAAGTTAATTGTGCCTTGTTTTAGGTAACAAACATGCTGCACCCTTGAACCATCAGATTCAATAACATTTTGTAGAGTTGTTATTTGATTGTAGAGTTGAGTGTGGTTCTTTGTTTTAATTTTCATTATGCGATTGATGGAAAATAATGCATAGCTTCTGTATTGGCCATTTCAGTTTACCGAATTTTGTCCTCAGAGTCACAACTCTTGCAATGTCATCGCAACCAGGATGAATAACATCGCCCTTCCTAATAGCCATTGATTTGGTGGTCGGTTGTTATCCTTTGTGACAACGATATCGTTGTGTTCGATTGGACCTATTTTTTGATGCCATTTTATTCTGTTGTAGTAAGGTTAAGTATACTGGGTACCTTATAGCAGAAACATTGAGACAGTTGTCGTACCATTATTCATCTTGATAAATGTGTCATTTTTATGTACATTGTTGCAGCATGACCAATAAGAAAATGGGATTGTGTAAGTTAATCTATGTTATAGGATTGTAATGCACATATTGGGCAATAGTTCAGGATGGCTTCAAATTCAGTTAAGAGTGTAGTCATTTCTTCCATAGTTAAAATAATATTTCTAATGACTCGCTTGAGATGAAATTTCATTGATTTGATACCAGCTTCCCATATTCCTACGAAGTGCGGAGCGCTTGGAGGATAAAAGTGCCAGGAGATGAACATTCTGGAAGAATAATTGGAAAGATCATTTTACTGTTTAATTAATTAATTGAATTCTTCCCTTAATTGATAGTTGGCATTGATGAAGTTTGACCCGTTATCACTATAAATTTCTTCACACACACCTCGACGTGCGATAAACCTTTTAAGACTGCTCAGAAAAGTATCACTTGTCATATCGAAAGTATTACTTGTCCTAGTCAATACCAGATTTCAGAAATGGTCGAAAATTCTACTCTGCAACGTGGTAGATAACCCTTAAGGCATTAAACATTGTGCATACGATACATTTGTTGTTTAATTATTTAACTATTTGTTTGCCCCAAGGTATCCTGATTTATTATCTTGCTTGTGCCAAAGTAAGTGAAGGTTCTGCATGCTTATTTTTTTTGTGAATTTGATTAATGAGTAGAAGCGAAATTTTTGATTTAGGCGTGAATGATTATAGGATGTTTTGTCGAAAATGGCTCTAAGTTGTTTTTTAGTTTTCCTCCTACACGAATGATGTTAGGCTACTATAGCGATACAATTTGTTGATTTTAATGACTTGATTTCGATTGAATAATATTTAAGCTGCTCATGTTTGTAGATCCTTTTGCCAGCATCGAAGAGTTCATTCCTACTTAGATAGGAAACCTCAGTAATATAGAAAAACGTGTTGACTGTGTGGTGGGACCTGGAGGTAACAATCGATTAGTGAAAATCCAAATGAGGTTTTCGCAGATCAATCGAACACGACCCTTAATTTTGTCGTGGAACTTAAAGATCGTAGTACGCCATGATGAGGTTAGTAAAATCCTGAGTTGTTAACATCCTTTAATGGAATTTCTTGCATATAATTGAGCTGTAAGTATTCAAGCATGAACTTCTGGTACTGATTCATGAGGCAAATGACCTTCCCTATTGAGTTTCTGAGACAATCAGCCGATGTTGTAAATTTGTCTTCACATAGCTGTTCTTCTGGAGATAAACGATTGATGTTATATTTGCTGTCATCATCGAAGTTGCGTTGTCGGTAGATGATGTTCCAGTTTTACCGGATATTTTACAACTGGGTTACCCGAGAAAATCTATTCGAAATCGTGTGTATGTGTATGGGGGTGTGAAATGTTCCTTTTTGTCAATTTTTCTTTTTTATATTCAAGTTGTGTGTGTGTATAAGAAATCTAACAGTCATGTTATAAATTATAAAAAAATCATCTTATTTATTTATTTTTAAGATTCACAATATACATCCGGGTAATCATACAGTTATTCAATTCATAATTTTCGTTGTCGTTGCAAAATTAATTTTCTTTCGCACTTAACCGATTTTGCTGATTGTATATGAATATACAAAAAGTGAAAGGGACTGCCTTGAGCAACGTAACGAGACATAAAATTTGAATTTGAAACATTTCGAAAATGAGTCGAGTGAACAATGATCTTAAAGAAAATTTCTACATGCAAAAGCATATTCAATACAATGGACAAAACTGTCAGTAAATTAGTGAAATGTCTTATGGTAAATAGTCCGTCTGTCTGTTTCTAAAGAACGTGGATGATGCATCGGCCCATGAATTCTGCATTCCAACAGGGAGTCCTATATGTGTTCATTAACACCACCGATCGTAATCAGACGGTAAAATTCCTTTTGCATTCTACCATAGGGATTCTAGAACCCGATACTTCCCGCTCTCATTGCCGTAGTTTTAACCACTATGCGATGAAAATTTAGACGTTGAATTTTCGTCAAATTGCTCAATCAAAATTGACCAAGAAGCAAGAGTACAGAGAAATAATCATTGCATCGATACTTGGTCTTTTGACAGAAATTTGGTTTAAAATCAGACGTGTTGGGACTAATAAAAATAACAAGTAAGATGCCTATAAGTGTAGTTATTATATACTTTTGAAGACCAGCACGATCTTACAGTCGGCCCGTCTAACGATACACCAATGTCTGTTCGTTGCTAGATAGCTGCTCTCATACTAACGAGCTCTAAGGGTTTGGTTATATTAAGTCTCTTAACCAAATATTCATTATGCAGTTGTCGAGAGGCTTCCACATTGAAATGTTCCATTAGCCTTGATTCATGCTTCGGTGCATCTCTTTTTAATTCGTGTTTTATATCCGGAATCCCCAAATCACGATGCAAATCACTATTTCGAATGTTCTAGGGTGCATTTACTTCACTCCAAAGTACCTTATTTTAAAAGTTTTGTATAATTTTGTTGGTACTATTCTTAGCACAGGTCCAAAGCTGAATGCCATATAGCCGTATCGGTTTTAGCCAGTACAGTTGTCTATATTTAAGGTTAAGCTCTTTTCATTTCTTCTTCATATGCTCTTTCCATTAAAGCTTACCATCCAGTAGCATACTCAAGTATTTAGCAGAGTTTTCGTATGGCACCATCTCTACGTTTAGGCTGATTGTCGGCAGATCAAACGATGGTTTATTCGTAAAGTTGAGATGGGCAGATTTTAATTCATTAATTTATATTTTCACCAGTAAGATTTTCTTCAAATGGAAATTTAAGCTTATCCGCCGCTTCTTATATAGTTTGCCCTGCTGCTAGTATAGCGGTGTTGTCAGCAAACGACCACTTATGTGATCGGACTGTAATATATATCACTTCTATACAGTTGGTAAAGGACTGCCTTAGAATTTTTCCTGCTTTAGCATTTCTCCTGCTTTAGAATTACCTCAGAGTTTCTTCCGTCAATAGGTCATATCCAGAAGCCTTTGCTGACCTCAGATTGAATTTTATTTCTTTAATAACTCTTTTCTGGGTTATTAATAGAATCCTACCTCCATAATTGTTGTTTGTTTTTTCGATTATAATATCCAGCCAGATAATAAGCAAATAATTCAGCTTTTGAGTTGTTCCTAAGCACACGAGCCATCAATTTTATACTAGCTTTCCGTTTTTGTAAAGCTATATTCTGGATTTCTCTTGGGTAACTTTTACCAGTGGTTTTGGATATTGTTCCTTTGCCATGCGTTTATTGAATTATTTATCATGGTTATGGCTTATATTTGGAAATGTATGTGCTTCAATGACTTAAAATTCTTTATACTGCATTAAAATGTTGATTAACTTCATCTTCCATTGGTATCGAGTATCACCTAGTAAACAATAACCTTTTGTTCAGACTCTAGATACCATACCTACAATAGAAATTTATTTTTATGTAATCTGCATCGAAAATCGCTTGAAGTTGGATAGAATAGACTGTTTTTCTATCAATGTGCTTAAATCTTTGGATGCAAAGACATTTAATTATAATGTGACACCTAACGATGGCATTGAAACTTTACTTAATTTCTGAGCGTGGTTTCTAAGCAAATTTAACTCTAACACCTTTTAAAGATGACATTGCAGGAGCTTTTTGGACAATCACTGAGAGAAAAGTATGCTCATATTAAGCGGTAGCGGTATAATTCATGCAGATTTTCAACTTGAATGTGTGCTATGTATATTTATTCATCGATTGAGAATATTGTTATAAAATTCATAAAATATTAAAAAATTATAATTGAGAATACTATCATTATTTCAAGAAAATCGGTTTCTTGTTATAAATATTTTTATTCTTCATTTAAAGCCATTTAATTTATAAAATTTAGAAACTTATTCTCCAATTTGTCTAATAAATTAAAATAGTTTGAGAATAATATAATCAAATACATACATTTTTACGATGAAATTATAAGGAAATAATCTCAGTTTAAAAATTACTAATTTTAATTAGAGAACAATCAAAGTAGGATTGAGTATAGATTTTCTCAGTATTTAATACGGAAAATCTTGTATTGAGAATATTATATTGAAATCAATAAACTAAAATTTCAAATTGTATCATTAATATTCTCAAAAGATGATTCAATCATATCACATAGAAGATCGTATTCTTAACTAAAGAAAGAATAATACTTAGTTTAAACATTTCGGAAACTAAATTCAAATGGAAAATTCATAAATAAAAATTTGTTTTTTTCTAGTATTTTCATAATTTAATGTTATATATTTCTTTTTTACTTTGTTTCATTAATACATTTAATTAATTGTGATTTAGATTATTATATAAATAAATATCTATAAATCTATAAATCTATATATATATATATATATATATATATATATATATATATATATATATATATATATATAAATCTTTATAAAGGGTGATTTTTTTGTGGTTAGGATTTTCATGCATTAGTATTTGACAGATCACGCGGGATTTCAGACAAGGTGTCAAAGAGAAAGATGCTCAGTATGCTTTGACATTTCATAACTGAAGCCGAACGATCTGCCACAACGTCGAATTTTCAGTGAATGGGCCCTAGAAAAGTTGGCAGAAAATCCGCTTTTTTATCGACAAATTTTGTTCAGCGATGAGGCTCATTTCTGGTTGAATGGCTACGTAAATAAGCAAAATTGCCGCATTTGGAGTGAAGAGCAACCAGAAGCCGTTCAAGAACTGCCCATGCATCCCGAAAAATGCACTGTTTGGTGTGGTTTGTACGCTGGTGGAATCATTGGACCGTATTTTTTCAAAGATGCTGTTGGACGCAACGTTTCGTAGTACTCGGAGTTTTGTATAAATATACATAATTTTTTTGGCCTCATTTTAACACCTTATATATGCATTGTCTTTGAAAAGGTCAAATGAGAGTTCTGGATTCGATTCTTACTGGTAAACCAACGATATATAAGCAAGGACTGTTTTGAAATAACGATAACTCGATTCACTTCATTTCCATATATTCAGTGTTTGAGAAAGAACGTTCCGCAGTGTTCAACCCTAAGTCAAATAACGTTTGTCAACTATCTTGGTCTAAAAAAATCCAGTTTTCTAAGGCCGCAATGCGAATCTGGAATTTGAAAAATTGAGTCAAATTTCGAGCAGCAAAATATCAGGAATTCGCTGCTGGCCTTCACATTTAAATCATTGACATAACACATTGTTTGTATTTATACTTTTCCAAAATCACTTTATATCACAAATCAAGAGCTATAAACATTTGTCATTTCCAACTAATATCATTGTAATAAAACCAGACGAAACATCATCCATATAGTCTCGCAAAAAACCAGCCATAATAAACATTTGGAGTTATCTCTTTATTAAATCTAATAAAATATCACGACACATACTCATTCGGACTCGACCTACTGCTAAAAGTTATACATTACATAGCTATACATATACATACTATAGGAAGTAAAAAAACATATTTCATATCTCGTAAAAGTATCAGTGACATTTATCAACATACGAGAACGAGCACATAAAAATCTATTAATTATAGTTTTCACTTAGGGAACACAAAACAGACTATAGGTCGAAAATAGAGGCAAATCGGAATAAATATGAAAATATATGATTTTTTGACTTCTGGCAATGTAAATTTCATCCAGATAGTTCAGTTTAGTAGGTATAGGAAGACAGATGTAGATGAAAGATGTTTAAACTGTCTTACTGTATTCTGAGTGAACTGCATTAAATATATTCCAATTATATTATAAAAACTATATAATATAATTGGAATATATCGCCGGTTGTAGCTTAATGGGTAAGAGAGTTTCTCATCACGCTGCGGTCTCGAGTTCGATTCTCGCCGTTGACCAAAATAACATTCCACCGGATGACATAAAATGAGGTTGTGTGTAAAAACATTCGTGGGGCTGACCACCTACAATGTGCACCAATCGTTAAAATTGTTCGTAAGGTCTCAGTTGAGACGCGGTAAGGGCCCTTTACGGCCTCTAAGCCATATATTATTTTTTTATTATTTTTATTATAAAAACTATAAGGCACTGCGAGGGTTAACAAAACATGTATTGTTGGAATAACGCTTTTTTGTTATAAACAAATTAAACATGTTTGAAAGCTATAATTAATGAAAATCCAAATAGAATTCAGAAGTCGGCAGAGCTGTCAAAAAGAGTATTGTGATAAAAGGTTCACATACGGCAAATACTGCGAGTTGTGAGGATGTAACTCGTTTTATTGCAACTCCGTTTTTTTTGAGTATTTTATACGCTAAACGGCAAGTGAAAAGAAAAGAAGGAGTAAATTAATTATAATTCATAGTTTTAACTCGTAGTTTCATAATATTATATGGCATCAATGAATTCTTGTTATATTAATTATATCCAGATAAAAGGTCAATGGTCAATTCACTTGTTGGTTTTAGTTTTTAATATTTTTTTGTCGATATATTCATGATAAACATATTATTCTAAATAAACAGTACCATTGAGAACGTTTCAATCAATATCGTTCGTTAAATATTGACAGTTAAAGTATCAGTAGGGGTATGAGGGAAAATGGCAAACAAAAACAGGTTTGGAGAAATAAAATTATGAAACTGATTGCACAGCGCTTATTTTTAAGTGGTACCGCCAAATGTAATGTGGTACATTATAAACATATTAGTACCATAGAGAACGTTTCAGACAATATCGTTCGTTAAATATTGAAATTTAAATTTTGAGAAAAAAAGGTTAACAAAAACAGGGTCCCTATTTCTGAATACGATACGTATCGTCTTACGATACGAATGTTCTACACGATACGATTGAAAATTGGAATTTCTGAATACGATCGTAAGGGAATTTTTGGTTTGAATCTTGGATATAAGGACATTTTTTTTTCATGGTTGTTCCTATAATAAAATTATTCTACTTGAATTTTTTTTAACAGTTTGACGTTTCGTTATATCGGTTGAGCTATATTTTGTGTTTGATTTTTTTATGTTCTTTTAGTAAATATAAAAATATTTAGAAAATATTTGGAAAAATACCCACATTGAGTATTTAGAATTCTAATTACGATTATGGATTCAAACGTATATTTTTTATCAAGTGATTCGGAGGATGGAACCGAACCAAATTCACTACGATTAAGACCAATACGAGATAAATCCAATGTTTTTAGTCTTTCCGATACGGAGTAAGTATATTCTATTAACATATTATGTTATTTGTACCAACAATTTTAATTTACATAAAAAATATTTATTTTAGATTTACTAGCTTGTTTCGGATATCAAAACATGCTTTTAAATATTTGTTGGGAGAGTTGAATGACGATTTGACTAGCAGCACAAGATCTACTTTGATCTACAGTATTTCGAAAGTTGCCGCCACTCTTCGATTCTGTGCGCAAGGTAGCTATCAAAAAATTGTAGGTCAAGATTTCTTGGTAGGCATGTCACAATCAACAGTTTCTTCTGTGTTGAGTGAGGTGATTGGCCTTATTGAAGAAAAGTTGTGCTCAAAATGGATTTCGTTTCGACAATCTGACGATGAGAAGCAAATGGCGGCAACGAATTTTTATAGTAGGACGGGATTTCCGGGAGTAATTGGATGTGTTGATGGAACACATATAAATATAGTACGACCTTTTGATAGTGAACACCTATATTTTAACAGAAAAGGAAGACACAGTTTAAACACGATGATAGTAAGTTTTTCTTTACTTGTGTTAAATATATAACACAATTAATACCAATTTTTTATTGATTTAGGCTTGCGACCATTCAATGAGGATATTAGCTGTAGATTCAAAATACGGTGGCGCAGCTCATGATTCATTAGTATGGAGTTTAAGAAGCTATCGTCGTTATATACAACAACAGCAGAAAAGTGACAACCGTAACTATTGGTTGTTAGGTAATTGAAAATTATTATAAATTCTTCTTAAATTATTCTGCTTAGTATTAAGTAGACTTAAACTTTGTTTTTAATTTATTAGGAGATTCAGGTTACCCATTAGAACCATGGCTTATAACGCCATTTAGAGCAGCAACCGAGGGAAGTAGAGAGACATTATTTAATACGGCACATTCTAAGGCACGCAATATAGTAGAATGAACTATTGGAATGCTGAAAGGTAGATTCAGATGTATTTTGAGAGCCCGGGAGTTACATTATAATCCTAAAAAGGCATCCCAAATAGTAAATGTATGCTGCACTCTCCATAATATTTGCTGTCATTTTAAAGTTCCATTTGAGGTAGAATTTCAAATAATTTAGAAACTGAAGGTGAATTAATGACTTCACAAGAACCCAACAACCATATATTAAATTCAATAATCTAAATTTATTATATGTAGTTCAATCGTTTTATTATAAATTTGATATAAAATTAAATATCACATAAATTATTTAATTCATAAGTATTATCACATTTCAATTTCATTTTCACTTAACTATAGGAACTTTTAGATAAAAATATATATGTACATAAATAAATCTTAAAATTTTTCTTCTTGTAACTCCAATTTTTTTCTTTTTAATTCCAATTCATCTAATTTTAGTTTGTATTCTTCTAATCGCCGCTTTTCGTATAACTGGAACGTTTTTTCTCGCAGTGCCATTTCTCTTTCTTTAATTTTTATTTCCTTTTCACGCAATGAAAACGATTTTTCCTTCAATCGAACTAATCTTTTCATTGATTTATTTGTGTCAATTAATGTGGTATTCATTGACTCAAGCTTCTCTTCAATAGTGTTGTGGAATTGCTGTTGAATATTAATTTGCTGTTGTAACACTTGATATTTATTTTTTGATCTATTATTGGATGTTGATGGTGCTGATATTCTTGTATCATTAACAGTGCTGCGTGCTATTGAAATATTTTGGTTGATATCTGATTCTAGATTAAGTTCTATTGAAGGGGAATCAATATCATATATTGGTATATCCAAAATTGAGTATCCAAAATCTCTTGTATCCTTCGTTCCATCTATAGAGCGTTGCAATTCAACAAGACGAATAACCGTCTCTTCGAGTGGTGAAAATGATTGTTGTTTACATGGTCCACCTCCAGTTCCGGATATATTTAATTTAAGTTTTTTTTTAATATGGAATTTATAATCCGACCACACTTTCTTCCATCCCTCGTGATTTCGAACTGGAGGGCTGTGAGCATTAAATTGGTCAGTAATTTCAATCCATAACGATTTTGATGAAACACGAGCATCACATGTGTTATTAAATCCTTTTGCTAGATCGGTGTGCGATTCCATGAACGCCACTAATAGTTCATACTGTTAAGTATTCGTTATTTTTGCCTTACAAAAAACATCGTTTATAAAATGATTTGTATTACATTTACCTAGTTATATTATATTATTTATATATATATATATATATATATATATATATATATATATATATATATATATATATATATATATATATATATAGATATATATATATTTATATATATATATATATATATATATATATATATATATATATATATATATATATATATATATATATATATAAATATATAGATATATATATGTATTATTTTTTAATATAAAAACTTTTCTAAAATTAAATAAATTGATGTTTATTTACTTACATTTTTATATTTGAGATCTTTATCCCTTGCTTTTCGTCAGTTAGTTGACGAAAGCAAGTGTTCACGCAGTGAATACATCTTCGATCATGAACGTACAAAAATCGCTCGTATTCGTATTGCCGATAAGGAAATTTTATATCGTATCGTACTAACAAGTATTCGTATTGGAAACGTACGTATTCGTATTCCAAAATACCAACTATACGAATTCGTACATTTTTAACACGAATTCGTATTCAGAAATAAGGGCACAGTTTGGAGAAATAAAATTAGGAAACTGATTGCACAGTGCTTATATTTAAGTGATACCGCATCTCTGTACCGGATTTCATTCAAATCGGAAACAAAAGTAACTTCGAACATATTAACTATGAACCACTCGTAGTTTTTATGTAATGTAATTATTTAAAGTTTCTGACATCATGCTCAGTAAGATCCGTGAAGTAATTTAATTGTGGTTCTTCCAGAAATTCCATCATGATTAACACAAGATGAGGACGGATGAAAAGCAAGCAGGGTTACGTTACGAACTTATGTCATATCGCCGATGTTGAGTTGGACAGATGTGTCTAGCTATAACAAACCACATTTGCTTGTGGTTTATCTATCGAGTATCCCTCAATAATTTTGAAATAAAAAAATCTTAAGAGCTTGAATTGGTGATACGGAATCTGTTCTTTGTACTTTCATAATATTCTTTATGTTGCTCAGTATCACTGTAGCTGGCCACCAGACAATGATACCATACAGAAGAATAGGACGAAGAGCCAATATACAGTGCGAGGCTCCTAACACACTCTTTTACCAATGGCATTCCTACATATGAGTAGGTATAATCCTTACATATGTTATGTCAATCTGAGAAAGTGTGTAGTTCCTTGAGAAGGATCTTAGGACTTTTGGGGTTGCAAACCAACTTGAAATTGAGTTTATTTATAAGTAATAGTTCCATTGGTTCCGTTACTGGATGCAGTCGTGCCCAGATTTCATCCAATTGTTGGATTATTACTTATTTAATATGTTACCTATCACATATATCCGAGATTGAGTCTACTGTCTATCTGTCGTCTTAGTAAGATACTTCTCAGATCGTATGTTCAGACGAGGTACTTGCATCTTTGTCGGATATTCTGAATTTATTTTGATTATTAAGGTGATCGTGGGGCTCCTAAAAGCCTACTTTGAAGGAAAGCACCAAATCTAGTTTTTTTTCTTGTTTTATATCAGTGGTTTTGGCACTGACACCAGTATTTAACTACCCAAAATTGCTATAAAGGAATCCCAAGCAGTTTTTCCTCAGTTCCAAAAGTTTTTGTTCCCAAAATGATTTTTAACTAATTTGTAATAAGATACACTTTCCAGTGTATCCCGTCGTTAAGAAGTGTAAAATAAGTCCCATATCAACTACTTCTTGTACATTTCTAATTATTAATGTAGAGTTATATCCAAATTAAATAATCAAAATTAAATCAATGTGAAGCTCATTTCGTTTAGTTAACCCTGTGACTGTGAGATATGAATTCCCTTCACTGCGTAGGATGACTCTAACGTTTCAGCTTTGAGCGTCATTTACTTCACTTCCGATAGTATTAGGAGGTGCATTATTGTCCTCGTATAATAGGTAAGCGAATACGACATGCCTTCTCATAAAACAATTTAAAGTTTAAAATCATCAATTTCAAAACCCATTCACTTTTGATTCTAGGTAGTTTTAATTCGACAGTACCTATTAATTCAGTAGTCTTAATCAGCCGAAGCTCCCTTACTGTAATTTAGCTTAATCTGAAATAATATCTCCTGCAGAAATCCCAACTTACGGTCACAAAAATGGTCTGACTCCAAATGCTCTAATAGAGTACACTAGTGCCCACTAGTGATAGAGTATATTAGTGATCCAACGATTTGTATCTCTTAGAGTCGAATCAGAGAGTATCACACTTTCTTCTCTTTATCTTCTTAAGGATACTCTAGAACACCAACCTAAGGCAGGACGTTATCACCTGTTCCTGTTACTTCTATTTTCTTCACTTCATCAGTCTTACAGGTTTTAAGAGTAACCGTAGGAAACCGTAGTTGATCACACTTCTACTTCTCGCCAGCTGTAATATTATCATTACAAAAACTTCTAACATGTTCACTAAGATTAATAGTGTCGTCCCATTGTATAAAAAATGAGATCACATAGAAATCGAATATCTGTTCTCCCAGTGATCTCATACATTTTTGAAATAGTTAAATCACGTTTATTTGACTGTCGAAAATTTCGGCTCGTTCCCGTTTGGATTTAAAGTCGGCATTGGCACGCTGAGGATGCTTACATGGTGGACCACAATATGGTACTTATGAATTGTTGAGCAAATGGTTTCGTGTTCATATAAAGTCATACTTAGCGTAACAATTAAATCCATCTTGTCCAGTTTAAACTACAATCTATTATGTAATAACGATATTAGTTTCCATTGTGGTCCTCACTCTATTGATTGTATGATAATTGAAACGATCACTTCTATTATTTACCTTGAATTGTATTTCGATAGTCGTTCGGCTAAATAATAAAGGCCATGTAGCAGTATCAGATAAATGTAACTTCTTCGCTCTCATTTTCCTTTTGACGTCATCAAAATCTTACATCACACTGTTCGGATAGTTATCGACACGATACCAGCATCAAGACAATACCAACATCGTTTTCTATTCTACTAACTTTCATACATAAATAAAAACAACTCATTTGACCACTTGTTCGTTTGAAGAATGGAAAAGTCTGATCTGTTGTCTCATTCACGTTTTACAATCGGAGATTCTAGAACGTTTACTCAAATCGGAGATATAGACAATAAAATATCTAGAAATTGTATAAAATTGGGGGTCAGACCATTAAAAAATATTTTCGTCCATGAGTTTTATTCCTCCCAAATGAATTTGATATAAGTAATAATTTTGTATAGTACATTACCCAAATCTAAATATTGTATGCTGCAGCATTTCGAATAACATTAAATTTGTTTTCTGGATTTGACATGTTGAGTAGCAAAAAATAACGAAGAATGGAATTGAAATGTAGTTGAAACAATTTTCATTACTTGCCAACAATTCATTTCAAATAGGCTAATAATCTTTCTACTAAGCCAAATTATTCAAATATATTAATGAATTAAAATTAAAACCGTCACTCAGGTTCAGTTGGTCCATTGTGCCATTTTTCTGCATTTTTACACTATCGTCTGCACATTGTACCCCATTTCAATTTATTGTAGCTGGACGATGGTTCGGATTAATTTGGGATGCCCATAATTTGGGATTGTGTTCATACTTTACCACTAATTGTAGTTTCTGCTCCTTGAATTACATCTAAATCCTCTTTTCGTCTTTATATTTGACACGTCTTAGGTTTTTATATATGATGGGATATTTGTTTTTGTATCCTAGATATGTGATGAGCTTATAGATAACTGAGGTATCCTCCCTATTGTTAGTTAAATGATTCATAAATTTACTTACCTATTTGAGCTGGTTTTTCAGATTTAAACAGGGTGGGGCAAAAGCCTCACTACAATTATTATTGCGCGCCATCTTGGTTATGTGACGTTTAGCTCAGTTTCGCATTAACCATTGTGTTGTGTAGACGCCATAATTTTATAATGAATAAATATACGCCACAAGAACGAGAAGAAATAGTAACAATATTTAATGAAAATCATAGTTTCATTATTGCCACACTATGTTTACATGCGAACTATCGACATTATACGGTACTACAGCAGACAGACCTCGTTCTGCAAGACAACGGACGTCTCGAAACGCTGAAAATGTGGCTCTGGTGCGCGAAAGTGTTGCAGTCTCCAGAAACATCAATTCAGAGACGTAGTTCCTACTTACACATTTCTGCACGCAGTTTAAGGCGAATTTGGAAAACTGATTTGAAAATATTCCCGTACAAAATTCAACAAAAAACTGCTGAGTGATCTTGATTAACGAGTTGAGTACAGTAATGCAATCCTATGAAGGCTGCCTGGTGAAATTGAAGATTTATCGTCTAAATAGATAATGAGCAATGCAGTCAATGCATATCAGTGGCCACGTCAATAAATAGAAAATTCGGTTTTAGGGAACACTGAATTCTCAATTAATTCATCAAACATCATTGCAATCAGGAAACATCATTGGTTCCTATTTTTTTTAAAGTTACTGTTACTGCTGAACGGTACCAAGACATGATTCGAAACTTTGTTGTACCTGAAATGGAAGAGCCAGGACTAGAGGACATGTGGTTTCAAAATGGTGATTTAGCATGGTCAGCCAGATATCCGGAAAATATTTTCGGACATCTAATAACAAATAACATTTCTAATGCGAAGAATAAAAGAATCAAACTGTAAAGTTGGTTAGCCTGGCTGAGTGTACGAGATCCTCATAAAGAAGGGTTATTGGAATAATAGACCAATAAATGTCAAGGCACAAATTTTAAACATTTATTGACTTTAAATTTCGGAAACCAACATAGGGGGTGGTAAGAAATTTGTGAATGAAGAAGACGTCCATGTTGGAGGCAAAGAGTGATCATAAAATTTATGAATTCCATTCGCTGAAATAATAAAGAAATTAACTATTTTTATTCAATTTAAAACTAAAATTTTTATTGCAAAATAAATTAGAGATATAATTTTCATATAATCCAAAATTTCATTCCTCATTGTAACTAAACGTTTCCTTGTAAAGAGAGGGGCAGCTTTCTTTCTATACACTGCATCGCTGTTAATTTGTACTCCATGGTTTACTGGCTCAAATTCCTCTTTTCCAACCCACAAGTAGTTCCTGTGGTCATTGATGCCAACAAACCAAACGGTCATGATAGTACCTATTGTTCTAAAAAACTGCTACAAAACTTTGGCTACCCATCTACAAACAGTGTGTAAAAAATCGACTAATAGGTATTGTCTCCGTACAGTCCAAGATGTTTGAGTCAATAGTCGATGTGACGAAATGTCTTAAAGATATCAACCTCATAACGGACCACAAGTATGAAGTCCAGTATGATGAATCTAATATAATTACACGCATTATGAGATTTTACTATGTAATTTAGAAGTAAAGGGACTTTCTTTCTTGGAATGAGAATATTCTTTTCAGTCAAGTGGTGATGACTTTAATTTCTCACACTTTATATGCTGGTGTCCATCGCAGGATTCTTTTCTATTCCACTTTTTCTTATCTCAAGTAATGATGTAATCCATCACTCTCACGCCAATACATTACTATGCTAACGACAGTAAACTTTCCTCTTCATTTTCTATTCCTTTTTCTAACTCTGTGAAGGATCGACTGGAGCTTTATCTTCCTTATTCTTAGATGAGGGCGAAAAGAACAAGGTTCAATCGAACCGAACAAATGATAGTACTATCATATTTAATTGTTGGTATTAGGATCAGAACTCTTCAGTCTGTTGATATATTTGCTTTAACATTAACAAACAAAAGTGTACGATCAAAGTGCTCAAAATTTATAAAGCCTATACATAAGATTTAGATATGACTATAATCCACATATCTGGGCTAAAAAAACGAAGCATGTCGAATGACCTTAAACTCTTAAATCTCCTCTAGCATCGATTTCCTTTTCCATAGACTGAATGGTGAGCCTCCTAATAATATTTTAATGGCATAAATGCTAAAAGGAAGTCTTTGAACTAATACTTGGTTTTTCTAGGCCATCACATTTACGAAGGCTGTCGGTTTATAGGAAAACTTTAAATTAGGTTAACAAAAATTAATAAATACTTTTTTTTATATGTAATTCGCGCTCTTGGAATGAGCTGGTCGACGTGACTTACCCGCAAGGCTTATATATAGCTTGCAGAAATTCAAAGTCAATTCCGAAATTCAAAGTCCTAATCCGTCCCATCAGTAGTGCTGAGTGCTTGAAGCTTCCGAATATACATAAAGAAAGTGATTTCTAAGAGTAATTTCGTAACAATATTCCTATCGTGGCGTTTCCTTCCCAGCTTTGGTTCTTCCAAAACTTTTTTTTGAGATTCAAGAGGTTGCCTGGTTTTTCTTGAAAATTAAAGGATAGAGAACTTTCACTGGGTTGCTGATCCATCGACGAGGCACCAATTCCTATTGTATACTATTCTGGTCGGTAGATAGTTGCTCAAAAACTGTATATAGCGAGAATAATTAGCGCAAATCTCCTTTTTATTGTGTCCCAATTTTTGTTTGATTTCGTTCTTAAGATCATTCCAAATCTGAAATTATGGAGTAATAAATACATTCTGACCAAGAAATAGTTTTCTAAGAATATGATATTACCTTTATGGTTTAGTCTTAGTAGGAATTGTTCTTGCTAAAATCGGTTTCTGATATAGTTATTATGTTACGTATTGTGAGTAAGTATAGCGTTGTAAATCTAGGTACCAGATTTTGGAAGTTCGTTAAATTCAAAAACCTATACAGGGAATTTTAAAAAGCTTAACGATGACATCGCATCAAATGTTCCTTTGCTGTTTGGTTAAATTTTAGATAATATTCCTTATATGAATACCCCAATCAACAAAAACCTGAAAGTCGATAACTATTCCAAAACCGGTGAACAGTCTACCGATTTTACTAAATAATTCCAACCGAATAAGACTGGACTGTTTGTTCCATTTTAAGCCATCGCAATGGAACTGGTTTAAAATCAATTTTCACTTAATTTTTAAGAAACCGTTTTTTAAATCCCAAAGCTTTTATTGGCGTAAAAAATTTAGAAACGGGTTCGGCTTTTAGAAAATGGCGTACATCATGATTATAAGTGATTCTCATGAGAATATAAACTTAGGGAGGATGATAAAAAAAAATAATAATTTTAGGGAGGATGATACTGGAATCAAATTGAAATAAGAGAAACTTTTCCAAAAGCTCTGAAGAATTTGTGTGTATTTGCATTGTTGTGGCAACCTATTTGTAAGTAGATTTGTGGGAGTTTCATTAATGTTCTTCAATTATTATCTAATAATTACTGCCTACACTGTTATGAATGATGCAACTCGATCAAACCGCACATCGCACAGTCAATCTCAATATTTCATATCAACCCAAAATGTCCTCAAGAAATTAACAAAATAATTAAAGAAGAATTAAACTAATCGGTTGTTGAGCCAACTAAGTTGTATAAACCTTCATATATTGTATTCTCTTAAAATAATCTGACTTGACTTCACCATATCGTTGGTGTGTTCTTCACTTCATAATCACTACCGTTTAACTGTGTCTAAAGTTTTTCAAAAATGCATTATCCAACAATTATCTTGAGATTAATAAAAAAATTTCAGATAAACAATATGGCTTCCGGTAATACAAGGAACGGTTAATGCGCATAGGTTAACGGAAAAGCTGCCGAAACCTCGAACTGAAGTAGCAAGGCGCGAATGTCACGCGTTGGGTGCTGCAGCTCTGATAGTTCTGATAGTTACAATGAGCTAGAGCAGTCTAAAAATCCACTCTGCACCCAATTATAGCTAAACATAAAAAAAGTGAATATGATGTATGTGTCACTATTTTTCCATGTCACTATTTTTCCTTGGTGATCAGAACTTGAGGGCCAGAAGAGCATTTTTGACCCACTTATTGAAATTTGCAAATTCATCGTTTGAATCATTTTCATGTCAGTATACTACAGGTTTGAATGAGTCAATCCTTTGTAATTTTTTAATGATATTCTACGTAAACTAGACCACCTTCTATTATGATGCGCCGGTTAAAAATTATTAAATATTTAGAAGTAAGTGATTTGGTCTTATTGAAGAGTCTATTGCGAGTTTTGATTCAAAAATCTAGCATTCAATTTTAATTTTAGCAAATGTCACGAATCTCAATCGCCTTAACACTTTGGCTGTCAATGTTGTAATGAGCAAACACTCTAAATTCCAATGATTGGTTGGACCAATGTTGTTCTAGACATACATTCGGCATTCTGTTATCATGTGCCAGTGTTGTTAAAGACATACATCCAAAATACCATCAAACTATGCTAGTGTTGTTATGTCTACAACATTCTAAACACCATCCAACCACACCAAAGTTGTTCCGGACATGCATTCCCAAATCTTTCTCATAGTGCGAGTGTTGTTCTCAACATACATTCTACAGTATGTGTTTCTATACAAGTTTATTAAAACTGGCGTAGTAAAATAGAATTTGGAATGTATGTCTAGAACAACATTGGCATGGGTTGGTGGAATTTAGAGTATATGCTTATAACAACATTGGCAGCCACTTTGTCAACTCAAATTACAAATGTTGAGTGGTTGTCGTCCAAAAAACTAGAGCGATACATTTATCAGTCATATTCCATAAATATGTAAGGTACCAATTTTGGTCGGTGGTAAATCGATATGATTTATCAAGATAATGCTCAATTAATATCAATTCCACTTTAAAACACATATTTATCTTATTTAATCTGCCTAATAATATCAGTTTTTTTCCAGCAATTATATTACACAAATATACATATTTTGAAAACAATTTTTTTCCCACTAAACTAACACTTTGGTTAACAAAATTAAAATACACATTGTGGTACACTTTTGTAGCACTTCTATTTAGTTTGCTCCAATATTTTCCAAACCGCAATTCAAAACTCTATTACTGAGTAGTAAACACTATTATGTGTAGCTCAATCTAATTTTAATTCACCCAAATATCCGCTCGCCATAAAGTGTTAAAAACCAACCACGTGAACAATTCAACAAAATCGACCGTACAATGCTAAATCTACATCGTTCATCTAAAAAACACGATAACAAACTGATGTGGTTCAAAGAAAAACATACAATTGTTTTTTCCCATTTTCATCTCCCTTATTCTTGGGAAAAACGCAAAAATCATGATAATCATATTCAGAATAAAAATTATCATGAAAAATTCTCTGAAACGCTCGCAGCAGTGGGGAAAAAATTCATTTTGGATGTTGCAAATAATTACAACTCAATGATTGGAAATGAAGGGAAAAAATTCATTTCGGTCTCACAACTTAAGAAAATGTGAGTAAACCAACAGTCTGGTGTTATCTACGTGTTATACTGATAATATTTTCCCAAGTATTAAAAATATTGTTGCTCGTTGCTGAATACACATTTTTGAGTATGAGAGCTTTATGCTAGGGAAAATTGGAAAATTTTCCGTCTCATAACTAACTAGACTATGGACATGCGCAAAACAATTTTTTTGTGCATTTTTATTGCAAAGATAATGCATTTTTGACGATACCGATTAAATTCACACACTGCCCATCATTGTGTTCCGCCTAAAGCTAGTTGAATATATGTCAAATTATCGCGAATAATAGTATGCTCAATTTCTTTCAATCTGGGTTTAGAAAGTTCCATGATATTCATGGCGTAGTATGAAAAACAGTGAACTTCTCTCAATTTGTTTGGCTTTTGAAAGATCTTTGATTCTTTGAATCACAGCATTCTTAATAACAAGCTTATCGAACAATTTAAATTTTTCCTTTCGGTTTCTAGGTTAGCTATAAATTATTTATCAGATCGTTCACAGGTAGTTTATTTTAGTAGTTGTTATTCTAATTTTCTTTCAGTTCCTTCAGATTTTCCTCAAGCTTTGGTACTTGGTCCTTTATTATTATTTTTGTACATTAATAAAATAGAATACTCGTTCTTCGATGTCCAAATTTAAAGAAATAGTAAATAAGCTCAGCATCATATTGTTAGTAATATTTCTTTGGTTAACTAGGATTTAGATAGAATATATAATTGGTCGATTTTCAATGGGCTCGTCTAAAATGCTAGTAAATCTGGTTTCCATTACTGTTAGTAATTAAGAAAGCTATTCAAAATTAAAGAACCCAATTATCTATTCAAAGATTTATTATTTAGCACGTCGCATTACGCCATTCTTCGATTGCAGCCTGCTCGAAATTCTTCTAGGTCTTTAAATTCGTAATTTTTTGTTAAAGGTATTTCTCTATGGAATTCTGTTCCATTCAGTATTAAGAGTTTGAGATCTGCCGAGACATTAAGCTTAAAGTTGAAGTGTAAAGATTTTTTAAATATTGTCTGCTGCCTGCTGCTTATCCTATTGTAAATGAGCTTGTGACTCAAAATGGGATGTGTGTGCCCGATGTTAACCGTTTCCAGTAAACAATTTAAGAGGTTTTATGCCTAGCCGAAGTAATAATTTTTATATGTTTCGACCTCGAATACTTCATCTGCCCGACCCCACATCAATTAAGTTCCCTATTGAGATTGCCTTGTTGTTTATGACATTAGCGGTTCCAGCTTTGGATAAACTTCAAATTCGAGATAATACCATAAACGATCGATTGTTGAACCATCATTCTTGCTTAGAAGCCTAAATCATATAAATGTGTACAAAAGGATTTTAGTTTAATTTAAAACCAGCACGAGTTCTTTGTCTGTTGCGAGGTGCAGTCATTTTGCTCTTCTTCATTTTATAATATAAATTATAAATCAGTTATAAAATACATAGAATCCAGTTATAAGTTACATAATATAGGGTGTTTCAACAGGTGCGCTTCAACTTTTTTCCGATAGGGACGGCGAACGGCGCCATATTTTTTATTGTTCTTTTGTCATTTGGAAACTTCATTAGTATATACATATCATTATGGAACGCTACACACGGAAACAGCGATTGCAAATCGTGCAAATTTTGTATCAAAATAATCGTTTAGTAGCTGCTATCTAAAGCCGTTTGACTATTTGAAGCGACGCCGATTTGTGAATTGGGTTCAAGAAAAATCATCTTCATCGATGAGGCTCACTTTTGGCTAAATGGATTGGTCAACAAGCAAAATATGCATTGCTGGGCAGGAAGCAACCCACACGTGATTCATAAGGCATCGTTGCATCCCGAAAACAGTGACTGTTTGGTGCAGATTACATGCCTTCGACGTCATTGGGCTATATTTTTTCATCGACGAAAACGATCGCCACGTTACTGTTAATGGAAATCGATACCGCGATATGATGAACGATGTTTTTTGGCCGCAATTGAATGGAATGGACTTGGACAACATGTGGTTTCAACAGGACGAGGCCACATGCCACACAGCACACGATACAATCGCGTTATTGAAGACTAAGTTCGATGAGCGTGTTATTTCGCAAAATGGACCCTCCCAGTGGTTCGTATGTTTTGACGCCTCTAGATTATTTTCTTTGGGGTTATGTGAAGTCATTGGTCTATGCCAATAATTCGGCGACGTTGCAAGAGCTCAGAGCCAATATTGAACTTGAAATTGCTGGAATTTCGGCCGACTTATGCATGAAAGTGAAATTCAATCATTATAAAGTGGTGCAACTAGCCACTCGACGTGTGATTTATACCAGTCTGATGGATTTGTTAGTGAATTTACTCAACAAGTTATTTCTGTTGCTCCAAAAAACAGTTACCAGCCTAATGAATCAGATGAAATTACGCTTGAAAAACTATTCAAAAAAATTGATCATCTTGAAAATAACTCTTAATGCTCGGTTCGACACTCTTTCAATTTCAGTATCGACCAATTTAATGCTGTAGTCGAAGAAAATCATTTTCTTAAAATGAAAGTTAATGTCTTGGAGAAACAGATCAATTTCATACAAGATAGGTTGACAGGACATTCAGTTGATATTGTGAATGTACCGCTAATTCAAAATGAAAATGTTAATGATATAGTTTTAACCTTGTTAAAAACGGGGTTCAAGTTGTAATTGAACAACGTGATATTAAAAACTGTCAACGTATTTTTACTGACCACGATAAAATGAAATCAAAGATTATCCTAGAACTAAAAACAGCGGCTTCAAACAAGTTGATTATTGATCAATTTAAAACTAAGAAGGCAATTCCGTCTCAGCTGATTCAACCGATGTCCATGGATCGTATTTACATCAACGAGAGTCATTCATTTTATAAAACAAAATTACTTCAAGAAGCAAACAAAATTAAAAACGAAGGTTATGTTAAATATGAGATGGGAAAATAATGGCGCGGTTCACTGAGGGGGGGAAAATATTCAATATCAAATCTTCTTTTGATTTAACGAAACTAGTAACATAAAATTACTTTGTTTGTAGTTAACTTAACGATTTTATATTTTAGTAGACAATTTCATCAGAACAATGTCATCTCAACATATGTCAATATTGTTTTTACATCAAAACATATCTGGTATGCGGACAAATTTTTCTAACTTTATTTGCAATTTGGACTCATTGGAAACTATATGCCTTCCTCGATTTTTCTCACAGAGATTTGGATTGAAGATTTTAAACTGGACAATTACCTTTTAAATGGATTCATGACTTTCGGTAAGTGTAACAAGTTACATCGAGCTGGTGGTACTGCTGTATTTGTGAATGTAATCTTCATATGTCAGGTCAAACCGTTAGATGATATGAAAACAGCGGATGGCTTGGCTGTCTACTATTCAATTAATAACCATAAATTTTGTGTCGTTTGTCTTTATCGATTACATGCGTATGACGTATATGATTTTCTTAAAGAGCTAAAATGAGTGCCCAAAAATGATTGGTTTGATGAGGAGTGTCGTCTTGCTGTTGAGCAACGCAATATAGCCTATAATGAAGCGCCTATATAAGCGCCTAATATAGCCTATAGGAGGACAGCTAAAAGAATTTGTAGACTGAAAAAGCGAGAATAGTGTAAGGCAGTGGCGTAGCTACAAGGGCGCAAACCCCGCGCTGCAGGGGGGCCCTCAACGATAGAGGGCCCCCTGGAACGCGGAACGCGGTCCCGTGGTCTTTGTTATATTTTTGTATTGGTTATTTGGTATTTTTGTATTGATTATGGACATCCATGATCATTCATCAAATTTACGAAAAAAACAGCATTTGCGGGAAGTTTTGTTGAGTCACTGCTTCACAAACAAAACTGCAGCTGAAAGTCATCGTTTGCTCGTGGATTTGTATAGTGAGCATGCTCTTGCAAAAACACAGTGCTTTGTGCGGTTTAATCGCTTCAAAAGTAGTGATTTTGACATTAAGGACAAAGAGCATCCTGGTCAGCCGAAAAAGTTTAAAGCTGAAGAATTGGAGAATTGCATTACTCGATCAAGATTCATGTCAAACGCAAGAAGAACTTGCAGAATCATTGGAAGTTGATCAAGCAACAATTTCATCCAAAAAAGATTTGAAATTGGGTGACATATTAACTCGTATGTCACCCAATTTCAAATCTTTTTTGGAGACGTATATGGCCAAGAGACGTATATGGAAAGATTTTGCATGTTTGAAATGCTGCTCGAGAGCCACAAAAATATGTTGTTTTTGCATCGAATTGTCACTGGCGATGAAAAATGAATCTATTACGAAAATCTCAAGCGCAAAAAAGCGTATCTCGAGAAAGACGAGGCAAGCCCATCGACACTGAAGCCTGTGCATATGGGGTGATCCACTATGAGCTGTTACCAAGTGGCCAAGCCTTCAATCCCCAACTCTATCGTCAAAAATTGGTTCGATTAAAGCAGAAAATTCAGGCAGAGCGGCTCTCACGTATGCGATCAGATATGAGTCACCCGTGTTATAGCCCAGACCTTGCTCCTTCCGACTACCACCTATTTCGATTCATGCAGAATGCCCTACAATGAATACGCTTCACTTCAAGGTATCGAAAATTGGCTCGATTCGTTTTTGACCGCGAAGCTGTCGCAGTTTTTCTGGGATGGAATCCATAAATAACCAGAAAGATGGGAAAAAGTTGTGGGTAGCGATGGGCAATACTTTGGATAAAAGATCTTGTAACATTTTTCCACAATAAAGGCTCAAATTTAAAAAAAAAACGGTTTTAATGCATACCTAATAGCTTCCAGTATTTCATGTTTAAGTATTGACATGTTTATTATTGTTTCTTACGTTACCTGTAACAGTCGCAACAGTGGAACGATCTTTTTCTAAATTGAAAATAATAATAAATTAATTTTTGATGAACATTTTTTATTACTCTGAAGGGAAAGATATGCAAGGTGGAGCGAGGATAGTCTAAGGGCCTACATTAAGTTTTGCGGGGAGGCCAAACATTTGTAGTTACGCCACTGGTGTAAGGCCAAGGTCTTAAGAGTACAACAACTCAGCAAAAAGCATAATTCGCGTGGTTTCTTTAAAGAAATCACCGAATTGCACCATACCTTAAGATCTCGGTCAACTGCCATTCGGGACTAGGATGGAAACCTCTGTGTTAACGTCGATGCGGTACTCGATACATGCATTTTTCTGATTTACTTAATGTTCCACATGTATCACAAGCTGTATTTGAATACCCTCAAATACAGACCGCAGAGATGTTCATTGAGGATCCATCCTATGAGGAATTCACAATGACCATGCGGAAATTAAAGAAAAATCGTTCACCAGGAGTTGATTGCATTAATTCAGAGCTCTTGATATTCGGAGGGCTAACTTTGTGGAACTGTCTTTTTGACCTTGTTCGATTGGTATGGCGAAATGAAGTTATGTCCGAAGAATGGAAAGTGGCCGCGTTATGCCCAATTTTCAAGAAGGGTGATCGCTTGAAATGCGAGAATTATCGCGGTATAGCTCTCCTTTGCACAGCATATAAGTTACTGTCATACATTATCTTGGGAAGAATTACTCCTAAGAATTACCAAGGAGGATTCCGTCCAAATCTGTCAGTCACTGATCAAGTTTTTTCGCTTGCGGATGATTCTTTCCAAGTACTACGAAACATCTCGCGATGTACACCAGGTATTCCTAGATTTCAAGCAAGCCTATGACTCGATCAATCGAGAGAGGCTATTGTATGCGCTTGAATATTTAGGAATACCAAAAAAATATGTACATCTCTGTAAAATGACAGTAACGCAGTCACAATGCTGTGTCAAAGTTGAGAACAGGCTATCGAGAACTTTTGCAATTATACTTCTGGTGTTCGACAAGGAGATGCGCTGTCTCCGATACTTTTTAATCTCATGTTGGAATACATCGTTGGTAAAAGTAAAACACCTCAGGACAATATCTTATTCCGACAATCTAATCAAATTCTTGCATATGCAGATGATATCTGTGTGATTGGATTAAATGGCAACGGAGTGAAAGATATACTTGATCCACTGAAACTGTGTTCAGCTTCCGTTGGTCTCAAAATCAACGAGTCAAAAACCAAATATCTAATCTCGGGTTTTAGAGACCAAGACGCAATTGATTTCAGTAGTGGTAGCCACACGTTTGAAGGAGTGATGAGATTCAAGTATCTTGGATCTCTCATCACTCACGATAATAGTGTGGGCGAGGATATCAAGGTCCGCCTTGCCGCTGGCAATCGGGCTTTGTATCCTCTACGTCCACTGCTGAAATCAAAATATCTTGCAAATACGGATAAGCTGAAACTGTACAGAGTGTTGATCAGACCCGTTGTCATCTATGGATGTGAGAGTTGGACCTTGACGGATGAGTACGAAAGATGGCTTGTAACATTCGAGAGAAGAATCATGCGTGTAATATATGGTCCAAAACGCGACGTCGATGGCACTTACCGAGTTCTTTTCAATCACGAGATCAGGAATTTAATGCAAATTCCTGATATCGTGCATGAAATCAAAGAACAGCGAGTACGCTGGCTCGGACACGTTCTGCGTGCTGATCCGAACCGAATGATACAGCGAACCTTTAAGGGATAACCGCCTTTCGGTAGGCGAAGAGATCGCTGTCGGCGACGATGGCTCCACGGCGTAGAGAGCGATCTGGCATCTCCAAACTGCCTACAACGGTTTGAAGAGCTGGCTCGTGATCGAAACCGATGGAGTCAGATTGTTGACACGGTACGAACCAATAATGGTCTGTAAAAACCGCAAAAAAAAAATAAAAGAGCTAAAAGATTTTCTGAGTAATGCAAGTAGCAAAAATTTATGCTTTATGGGTGATATGAATATAGATACTCTATCGGATACTAGAGTTACTAATGAATATTTGAACATCATGGCTGTTCATGGTCTTAAATCCTATATAGATCAACCGACCAGAATTATTTCAGGTTCATGTTTTGATCATTTGTTTATTCGTCAAAATATCTTTTATAAAATTCCATTTCATCCTAATGTTTACAATTTTGATGTATATGACAACTCGGCTATTATTCTAAAGTTTAATCTGAATTTTTCTGACTGTATGGTGAATGGTGTTAATAATATCAAATGGAGAATTGATTATTTGGGCCTTAACAATTATTTGGTAAATGAATCGTGGCCTGGCGTTTTGGAATCTAATGATGTTGATTTTTCATTTGATACATTTCTAGCAATCATCAAAATGCACATTGTTTCTAATAGATACTCATATCAAGTAGCACCTAATAAGACTGTAAAACCATGGATTTCACATAAAATTAGGAATCATTTTAACCTAAAAAATAAATTGTATAGTAAATTAATAAAAAATACATCTATCTCTTAAAGCAAGATATCTCAATCTAAAGAAAAAAGCTTATATTATTAACAAACAGGTTATGAGAGACTGTTACAAAACATGGTTTAACATACATAAAAAATGGTCCAAAGAAACAGTGGGAAACCATAAATTCAATGATAGGTGAATCTAAAATAAGCAATACACATTATGCTGTTAAGGATGATAATAATATTTTGCATACTGGCAAAAAGGAAGTATCTAACCTATTTAATAATTTTTTTATGGATTTACCTGAAAAACTAGAGAGTGATATCGATATGTAGACTGTAATACCGAAGAGGAAGATGAAATGAAATTCTATGGTAACATTGAGCCAATGTCTTGTTTTTTTGCTCCCACTGATTATAATGAGATTATTGTTATAATTAATGACTTAAAATCATCAGATTCATGTGGCTTTGATGAAATTTCAAGCAAAACCATAAAGTCTATTGTATTTCACATCATAAAATAGCCATTTAAACATATTTTTAATTTAAGCTTAGCAAACGGAGTTTTTCCAGCTCAATTAAAAAAATCTATAGTCTTGCCTCTCTTCAAAAAAAGTGAATCGTTCTGCATGTCTAATTTCCGTCCAATAACTTTACTATCGGTGTTTTCAAAAATTTTAGAGAAAATTATAAAAAAAAGACTTTTTGACTTTATAAACACTACAAATTTTGTCAGTGATTCGCAACATGGTTTTCGTTCAAAACGCAATACTGAGGGCGCTTTATTGTGCTATTTCAATGATGTTTACTTAAATCTGATTAAAAATAGAAAAACTGCAGGTCTTTTTCTTGATGTAACTAAATCATTCGATACTGTTAATCATGATCTATTGTTGGAAAAGTTATCTTATGCTGGCTTCCGTGGCACACCTTTTAATTTACTGAAATCATATTTGTCGCGTCGTCCACAGACTGTTAATATAAATGGAATTTTGAGTGACACTCAATATTTGAATTGTGGAGTTCCTTAGGGTTCTGTTTTGGGGCCTATACTCTTTCTAGTGTAAGTAGATTCACTTTGTAATCTCAAGTTTTGTGAAACGTTGTTGCATTTGCTGATGATTTGGCATTCTCCTACGTAGCTGACTCATTTGAAACTGTCATGATTCATCTAAAGAAAGATTTATTTTCTTGGAAGAAATGGTTTGGTATTTACAGCATGGTTCTTAGTCCAAAAACGCATTTTATGCCGTTTGTAATGTGAAATCAAGTCGATAATACTAGTGTAAATATACAAATTCACTCGTCTGGTTGTGTATTCAATAATTATAATTCCAAATGTAATTAACGATTGTAAAGGTTTTTAAATTAAAATATTTGGGTATAACCATTGATTATAAGTTGGATTTTATTGAATAGACTAGCATTTTTTCAAAGTATATGAAATCGGTAATAAGAAAATTTTATTTATTGAGAAATTTGTGTCCCATTGGAGTTCTAAAGTCAATATACTTTGCTTTGGTAAATTCTTAGTAAGATTATAGTTTATCACTGTGGGGTGGCAAATAAATCAAATAATTAGTGGTGGTTACGAAATATTTCGAACTAATGACAGGTACCAGTTTCGTATTAATGACCGTTTTATAGGGAGTTTTACCAGGAAAGAATATTGTCGTCAGTTCTACCTCTTCCTGGTCTTGAGAAAATTAAAGTATTGGCTTTTTTCTTTTAATGATCATCTTAATATTGAAGCATTTTTGAGTTGAATGTGTTATTGTTCAATGTTTTTGTTTGTTAAATTTTAAAAGTATGAATTAACAAAATTCAACTCACACATTTTATTAACTTATTTTATTAATTATGACGTCTATTTACACAAGTGTATGTGACACTTCAAATTGATGTACTTATTTTATTAAATTTCGTAGCATTAATTTTATGTAATTAAAAGTTATAACTAAACTAAGAATTTGAATAGAATTGATTTTGTCAAAATCAATGCTGTGATTGGTCAGATATAGCGAAAAGTCAGATATATGGACTTTTCGATCAGTATTTGCATAAAACTTCAATGCATACTCGCCTCGGTAACAATGAGTTACTTGAGCTGCCAACAAACTTATTTTAACGCATGTCACACCTTACACCTTCAATGAAGGTTCCCTATGTAATACCTTTCGTACGTGTTTTTCAAGGTAATATTATACTATATGCACCCCAGATAATCATCGTATTTTTGACAAGCCTCGTATTTTTCTTAAGTACCTCCAGTGTCTTGTTTCATCAGAGAACGTTTCTGAGAGATTATCTTCAGATAACTTCTTAATAAAAATGCATTATTGATCATCCAGTGGATTAACTACTATCAAAATTTGAAACAGAGTTTCAAACAAAAACTTACTTCATGAATTTGCCTCACCCTGTAAATAATGTGCTTTCGTTATTTTTCCCAAAGTTATATTGGTATCGTGGATCGTGCGATAGATTCTACGTCGTTTAACTTCTAGAGACTGTATCATGGTTTCTTCTGTATGTATGAAATGGCAAAGCAGTTATTTAATCTTGGAGCTTACCAAGATAACAACACTCGTGCTACTACTACCGTTATATTAAGATTATTAGATTATCAATTAATTGCCGTTTAGATTGCAGAAAAGCCTTCCTCTGCTGCATGTTATATTCCTCAGAGGAAGGTATTTCTTCGCGAAGGCTTTTTCATGGAAGAACCTTATTACCCTCAGCCACTTTGTGTTTCTAACGAATATGTTCTTCAATTGCTCGAATTCTCCATGTGTTTAAGATGATTATCAATGGACATTACTGTTGACCACTATTTCCATTAACTTCAGGGAGTACTAGTCTTTTCAGTGATAGTAAGTCAAAAAGTTAGGCCTACCTTTCAGAGGGGTTTCCTTGTTATAGACTTGAACTGACATAAAATGTTCTACATTTCAATAGATAATTGCCGTAGATACTTTGAGTCCCAACGAATTAGTTTGTACTGCCTCCTCTTCAGGTGCTTAGGCACTCTGATTTCTTGTAGTAATTTTTGAAGCTTTAGATCCAATCTAATATTTATATGCAGTCAGTAAACCTCATCAGATACATAACAACCACTAATCAGCGGCCTTCTTCACTGGTAGCATTAAAAAATGGTATATCCCGCCTGTTAGCCAAATGAATGTTTTCAGTGAACAGATATTCAAAGAAATATACTCACCTCTTTATATTGAATTTAGAAAGCTTTTTCGTACAGTAGATTATAAGTTCGAAAAGTAGGCAAAAGTTGTCTTTGTAACTAAATCCCTTTCGAGTTCAACAAAATGTTTCTCAACCGTTTTACAAGCCTTCTATTTATATTGAATGATTGTCGAATTTATTTTTTGTGCTTCCACTTAATGGAAGATTTCACAAAAGGATCTTGATTTGAAAGCTTTCAAGATTCAAGTTGTGCAGGGAGTTAAAGCCAAATCGTATGCGCCGCCAATTCGCCAATGGGCTGAAGCACAAATTGATATTGATGTTCTCCGATGAAGCCGATCAAAGCATGATTGAAGTGAAGATTATCATTCAGCTTTGGTCGAAAAAAATAATGGCTGGTGGAGTCATTGGTCCATGTCTTCAAAAACGATGTTGAATGGAATGTTACTGTCAATGGTTTGAGCCATATAGATTAGAAATTTCCTCGAACCCCAATTAGCTGGTAGTAGTCATGTAGCCGATTAGCTGGTAGTAATGTAGCCCAGATATAATACCTTGAGAAGTACCTTTTTTTTAAGAAGCCTGCGAAATTATTTATAACAAAATTTAATATCTATACCACCAATGCTCCGTCCTAATCCACTTCAAACTTACGTACGCCACTCTAATTTAGGCACTCTTTACAAACTTTTAAAGTTGATTTAAGACCGATTTAGACTTAACAACATTTTTCCACAACATTTTTTGTTGGTTCAAAAAAGCTACGCACAATATAAAAAATGCCTATGAGATAGAAAGGGAAAAATTGTAAAATAAAAATGTCGTCGTGCTATAATTTTTTTCATTTAAATATATTTTTTGTGTAAAAATAAAAATGTTTACTTCGAGATGGTTTGTTTGTTTGTTTTCTATCTCAACAATCTGTCTAGGGGCTCGAGGCCCTCCCAACTCTTTCGCGGTTTGCTTATTTACGTCCTTACCTTACGCCATTACAGCCAAATCGTAGACGTACGGCTATAGGTCCGATTTAGGTAGAATCATCTGCAAATTGCATAGCTCCATGACAGCATATAGTACTGACATGGAAAATGGGTTGGCCAATGAATTCTGCACTCCACAATGGGGTCATAGATGTGTTCATTTACATCACCGATCGTAATCATGTGGTGAAAAATCCCTTTTGCATCCTGCCCCTATCGGGATTTGAACCCGGTACCTCCCGCTCCAACTGCCGCAGCTGTAACCGGTGCGCCACCTGGGCGGTTCGAGATGGTTTTAAGGATTATAAATGAGTTATAGATTAATTTGATGTAATTAAAACGTATATATATGTTACGAAATGTCGACAGTTGACAATCTAAAATCGGAACGGTATATCTATAAAGCTATAATGTGTATGGATGTGTTATTAGCATCTATTGGATTTGAACGAAAGTGGGTGTTTCCTGGTTAAAGTTGATAACAATCCAACAAGAGCATATTGGTAGCAAAACAATTTAGGATTGAAAATTATAGCCGGAGTCAAGATACATCCATTCAAGATGCCATGGGATTGTTTAGTTTCGATAATCTAGCTTTAGATACAAGGAGAAGTAATAAATACAGCAATGCGTGAGTTTCAGTCTCATTAATCAGGTATAGCAATTATTAAAAAAACCGGCTAATTAACACAAACTTCAAAAGATTTTATTCAATTTGATATTATTTGCAATGTAATAAAAATTCGTGAAAAGATAATTTTTATCCTAAATCATTTTTAATAAATCACATTATTCCACGACATAAACTTTTGTTGACCATGACCACTTCCAAGTTATTATACCATTCCGTCTTTCATTTTAGTTTCCTGTCATCATGTCTTGCGCTTCTTACGGCCGAAGATCATTGAGGGCCTTACCTATTAGTTGTTATTCAAAGTTCTTTCTTTGATCCGTGTGTAGCTCTAATGATCATCTTATCCTCTAGTTTTCAAAATTTAAAATAAATTAAATTTAATTATGTATAAAAAACACTGTGGTTTATTATTTTTCTACTATAAACATATATTATCTAGCAAAAAATAATTTGAATTTTTCCGTTTTTTACTATAAAAATATAAAAATCGCCAATTTTGTGGTGGATTTTTTTATTGTTACCATAAAATATACTCGACCCGACTATATTTTATAGTGAAAAAATAATGTTTGTTTATATTTCTGTTCTTCTTTTCCAAATAAAAATCGCAATGTACTAATCGTTTCTTTTTCTAAACATTTTTTGTTGCCAACATTGTAGTAAAGTCTAAATCGGCCTTTACTTGTTTATTTGTCAACTTTTACAACCAGAATGATTTGATCTTTGCAAAGATAACTGACTACTTGTTACTATATACTTTTGATTCACTCACCCCCTCGAATAAATTGTCCAACTTAGGCTTTCCATATGCAAAACCAACATTCGAAAGGTTAACCATCTTCATAAAGTATGATTTCCATTATGAAAAAAATTTTGTCAGTATTTTTTATTGAAAAAACCAAAGCGAGAAAAAAATCAAAAATACCATTAGAGTGACAGAGATCGTTTTTTACTTTTTTCTTTTTTTATAGTGGATATATTTTGACAGATGCTTATAACATAATCAATAAATTTCAAATATTTAAATACAAAAATCTACAACAATAAATTAAAAATAAAATAAACTTAACATAATTATTCATTATATAAATTATTTTCACAATGCATGACTCAAAACGAAAGGTCAAAATTATGAATTGACCATAAAACTACTATAAAATGCTTCATAATGACGTCATATAAACGATTTCTCATCCATATACATTTTTCCTATAAAATATTTTTCCAGTACTGAATAAAAATACTTCTCTTGATATATTTGGTCAGTACTGCTATAATTATTTTCTCAGTAACCATAAAAATTTATTCAGTACTGATTAAATTTTTTATACTGAAAATGTTTTTTATTTCTCTCACACTTTAAGAAAAATTATATTTTTATCCTACTTTGACTATTTTGTCAGTATATTTTTCATAATGGAAATCAGGCTTTTTGCTTTTACTACCAAAACAAAGAGGTCACTAACGTTTAAGGGCTGCACCGAACGAACATCGTAGCTGACAACTAATGACAAAAAAACAGTTTTGAATACGTTCATCACAAAAGCTTGTTTCTTTGTGAGAAGGGTTAGAAAATAGTTTGATGTACGTAGAATATCCGAACATTGACCTATACCCCAAGGAATATAGTCAGTATCCGAACCTATGCAGCATTAACTATCTTACGACAGTTGATTGCGATGGTTAAATTTTATTTACATTATTACATATAACTCATTGCAGGGGAAGAAAGTAGTTCCATCCAAACGAAGAATTAAAAGCACAAATTCCGAAAGAAATAACAAAACATCTTCAATTCAACAAAATTTATATATTTGTTTTTTAAACTTTCTTCAAAAATGAGCAGAAGAAGAAACAAAACTTTTAAAAGCATATCTATTTGTTTTCGTTATTTTTTTGGTCGTTCGATGCTTTTTATTCACTATACAGACAGAGTACAGACTCGATTTATATCGTACATATCTACAGAAGAGAAGTATTATACATTTTAAAGTTTCTTGTTATTTTGAGATTTTCTTGGCTGATTTTTTAATTCCAATTTTTTCTTATCTATTTTCTAGTTGTTTTTCGTTTCTTATACATTTGAAGAAGATAGATGGAATTTTAAGCTTTAGATTAATCAAACGAAAAACAATAGAGTTGTATTTCAACTACACCGCATACATACATAAAATACTTACTTAGTTCGAAAAGGGATGGTGTGAAGTATATTGATTCATTATTAATGGGCATCGAGATTTTCGGGATGCAATTAAGTTTTGATGGCAGAGGAACAACAAAACAAACGAAACCTAGAGTGTATTGTCTTTTCATATTCAACTATTTTTCCTTTAGTCAACATGATTTATGTATTATATTTTCTTTTGCTGTTTAACCGATTACTTTTGTTTAAGCTGTATCCTGGATATGGCTGTATACGGAACACAATTTTAATATGTATGAGTTAACATCTAGGGTAACAAATATACATCAAATTCTAGCTGCAATACTATGTTGCTTTAATAAATAATGATTTCCAACTTTGTTACAAAGAAACAATAGAGCAAAAGTTGTATTGTAGAAACTGCACAAACCATTATCCCTCTATATTCCTGGTTGGTTGAGTTTATGCTAGTGCTACAAAGAAGGAAAAAAATGTTCAACATAATATTATAAGTTTTGTTTAATTCTGTTTTGTTTAGTATTTTTGGTACATCTTGTTATTTTTTGTTTAAATTTGAGAAGTAGACAGAACAAAAAAGGTCTGCAGTTTTAATCTAGTATAACGCAATTCTTCGGTGTTGTTGGTAACATCTCGTTTAAATCTTCAATCTAAGTAATTATAAAGCTTAATGTGATTCGTAATATTTATTTTTTATAACTTTAGGCAAACCGCCCAGGCGGTGCAGTGGTTAAAGCTGCGGCAGTAGGAGTGGGAGGTACCGGGTTCGAATCCCGATCCGGAGCAAGATGCAAAACGAAATTTTTCACCATCGACTGTTTGGGCAGTGCGATCGGTGGTGTGAATGAACACATCTTGATCCCCTGTCGTGTTTAGAATCCATGGGCCGACCCATCTTCCAAGTCAGTACTATAAAGGCTGACATGGATCTTAGCAATGCGCAGATGGTTCTACGAAAATCGGACCTATACCCGTACATAAATTGGGATCACAGCCACCCAACAAAAAAAACTTTAGGCAAGGTGATTATAACTATACCATACCGTTTAAAGCAACCAGCAACATTAAGTTCAAAATGCAATACTTGCAAAGTTATTTACAAAATACAAAAGATATGAAATGACAAATTTTTTAGTTAAAGCTTATAGGGTTCTTATCAATGAATGTTTATTTAATTGTAAAGAGTATGGTATCCATTAATTTTTGAAAACGATATTATGGCAATCACCATGACCAATTCGCACACATTTCCTCGATAACTGCACGAATTGCATCTTTAAGGCTTTGAAAAGATTGAGGAGTTTATCTTGCACTGTGCCTTTGAATAAAGCCTAAATGTGTTAAATCACAAGATCTCGGTGGCCAATTATGATCACCTCTTCGAGACATAACACAGGCAGGACACTTTTCTTGCAACTGAAACGTTAAAGATTGAGAAGCAACAATTTAAATTATGTGAAAATATATTCAAGATGGAAATGGGAGAAAAAAGGAAGGGAACAACCTTAGTTATTTACACATTTTGAACGAAATATGATGCCTCTATTAAACTACGCCCCTATTAACCAAGACTAGTAGGTTCCGATCACAGCAAAAATTAAAAATTAATTATTCACAAATACAATAAGCAACTATCTGTGATTAGATAACTGTTGCTACACGACTCACAATATATAAACGAATACAATGCAACAAATGTGAAGTCCAGCCGCATACGCTTGATAAAATGGAATTGATCATGTCGATCACACAACTATTCAATGACGTCATAAGATCTAAACCGGCTTCAAATTGTAAAACTCTACATCGTCTCAACGGCTGATTGATTTATTGACACGTCCAATTACAAGCCCAACTCCTATCAGTGTCACGTTACAGCTTAGCAGGTCTCATATACAATATTCTTCTACATTGGTGACCTCGATGACCCTATTTAGAGCATGTTTACGCATTTCAATAAAAATATATAAATTGCGTTCGTAGCCCTTGTATATTTTATGTATTGTGTAAATGTATAATAATATTGAAATATTTTATATTATGTATTTGAATTATGTACATAGAATCATCTTTGGAGTTATATAAAAAAGCTAAATTATATAGAGTAAGGCTCAGCTTGTCTTGTTGACCGGTACTCAACAACATATAATATAAATATAATAAATTATTTTGTGAACAACAAAAGTTTATAATAAAATATAATAATTATCAAAGTTGTGTTTTAAATGGAAATAGTATTTTTAAATTTTCGCTAAACTATTTACCATAATACGTCAAAAAAAATCAATTCTGATACGACCTCTCAACGCTTCCAATAACACGATTAAAAACACTCTTGCCAAATAATAAATGAAGAAAAAATTCGAAAACATATAATAGTTCGCTTAGAGCTGATGCAACACGTCTTTACACAATTATCATCAAAAAACATAATACTTCATATAATAGTGATAAATAAAACTTTATCATCAAGCTAATTGGAACCACTAGGGCGAAATACAGTTTTGACATGAGATGCTATCAGTGAGCTCTGGATAAAATCATTTGAAAATCGATTTGTTTCCAATCCCCATATATCCAAACTGAGCCAAGTTCTTCATAAAATTTATCCTCATGTAATATTCAAATTTATGACATCCCCATGTGAAACTATACCGCTATAATACCGAGACATTTGATTGACTCGGTGTTTTTATCGAAAAACTGTGTTGGGCGATGAAGCTCATTTTTAACTGAATGGGTAGGTCAACTAACTTAACTGTCGTATTTGGGCTGATGAACAGCCAGATGAGGATCAAGAGCTTCCAATGCATCCTGAAAAATGTACTGTTTGGTGTAGTTTATGGAAAAGTGGCATCATCGGACAATATTTTTTTAAAAAGGCGAAAGGCCCGTGTGTAAGCGTCAATGGCGCAAACTACAGAAAATTAATCAATCAATTTGTAAGGCCAAAAATTCAAGATATTGGTGTAGCCGACTTGTGGTTTCAACAGGATGGTGTAACGTGTCACATAGCCGGCAAATCGATTTATTGAACAAAATATATAATAAGGTCATCATATAATGCAACGGGCCATTGAATTGGGCTCCAAGATCCAGTGATCTGAATTCGTTAGATTACGTTTAATTGGGGTATATGAATTCACTTGTTTATAGAGATAAACCACAATCGATTTCTACATTAGAAGCGAACATCACACGCGTGATAACGGAATATCAACGAAATGCTGGCAAGAGTGCTAAAAAATTGGACCCTTAGAATGGAATTTACGTTACAAATTTTTGCCTCTATTATACCTAATATTAAACCTCTGAGCACGATAATGAAAAACATAAAAATTTTCTGTATAGCCTTGGGACAAATCTTTTTTTTTGTCGGTTTTTATCAACGGTTTTGATCACGAGCCAGATCTTCATACTGTTGCAGCAGTTGGAAGATGCCAGATCGCTATCTACGCTGTGGAGCCATCGTTGCCGACAGCGACCTCTTCGCCTGCGTAAAGACGGTCTCCCTTCAAAGATCGCTGAATCATTCGTTTCGGATCAGCACACAGAACGTGCCCGAGCCAGCACGATATCAGGAATTTGCAATAAATTCCTGATCTTGTGGTTGAAACGAACTCGGTATGTGCCATATATCACACACATGATTCTTCTCTCGAATGTTAGAATCCATCTTTTGTACTCATCCGTCAAGGTCCAACTCTCACATCCATACATGACAACAGGTCTGATCAACACTCTGTACAGTTTCAGCTTATCCGTATTTGCTATATATTTTAATTTCGGAAGTGGACGTAGAGGATACAAAGCCCAATTGCCAGCGGCAAGGCGAAGCTTGATATCCTGGCCCACACTATTATCATGAGTAATGAGAGATCCAAGATACTCCAATCTCATTACTCCTTTAAACGTGTGGTTTCCACTACTGAAATCAATTTCGAAGAATCACCCTTCTTGAATATTGGGCATAACGCGGCCACTTTAAATTCTTAAAGTATAACTTCATTTCGCCATACCAATCGAACAAGGTCGAAAAGACAGTTCCACAAAGTTAGCCCTCCGAATATCAAGAGCTCTGAATTAATGCAATCAACTAATGGTGAACGATTTTTCTTTAATCTCTGCATGGCCATTGTGAATTCCATATAGGATAGATCCTCAATGAACATCTCCGCGGTCTGTATTTGAGGGTATTCAAACATAGCTTCTGATACATGTGGAACATTAAGTAGATCAGAAAAATGTTCACGCCATGTATCGAGTACCGCATCGACATTAACACAGAGGTTTCCATCCTGGTCCCGAATGTCAGTTGACCGAGATCTTAAGATATGGTGCAATTCGGTGATTCCTTTAAAGAAACCACGCGAATTGCGCTCATTGCTGAGTTGTTGTACTCTTAAGACCTTGGCCTTCCACCATTCGCGCTTCTTCTGGCTACAAACGCGTTTAGCTGTCCTCCTAGCAAGAACCGCCTTGTTTTTTCTTGCAATTGTAAACCGAGTCTGCGCTTCATTGTGGACTATATTTCGTTGCTCAACAGCAAGACGACACTCCTCATGAAACCAATCCTTTTTGGGTTTAGTTTTCACTTTACCGAGAATGTGCAGGGCAGCATCGACAACCGAGGTTTTCAATACTTCCCAGACACTGTTCACATCATCAGATTGGTAATCGGATTTCATAATGCTATTGCTGACAAGATCTTGATATTTTCGTTGCGTTTCTTCATTTATCAGACCTTCACAGGAGAATCGCGTTGTATATTCTCATGTCCTCCTTGACTTGTATGAAAATTTCCATCATAGCTTTGCTGTGACCAAATAATGGTCACTGCCTACGAATTTTGTTGACGACCGATACGATCTCACGTCTTGGACAACCCGAGCCCGGTCAGATAATTCAAATCATTGTAAAATGAGTCTTTATCTTGGGGTTGGCTTAGATCAGTTGGCGCATGGGCACAAACAATTGACAGGTTGGCTAATCTCATGTGCAAGCGAAGCTTACACATTCGATTATCGACTGCCTGGAAGTTCAACACAGTCTTTTTTGCCTGTGGCCCAATGAGAAAGCCAACTCCTAGATTTTCGAGGTCATCTACAGTGTGCCTTGGGACACATGGTCTCCACTTTGAGGCCCTCGAGTTTCTTTAAGCGCTAGGAAATCCGGTCGATACTCCAGGTTTTCTGAGTGTTTTCACCTTCCACGTGCTGATCTTCAATCCCGTATCCGGGTACTTAAGCGGGAGGTCATTGTTGTTTTGGCGATATCTAATTTTTTTATATTGTTGACATTTTTAACAGTATAATTGTTTTTTGTGGATGCGGGTCGTCAGCCCAGCAAACCAACCAGCTTTAGTCGCCTCCTACGACAAGCTCTGGAGACTGTGGTTGTTTTCTATGGGTCTCATGTTTTGTTCGAAATATTTACGAAACATGGCTGCCCCTTCCCACAGGGCTCGAAATATACACACCTTAATGTATTAAAAAAAATTGGGTTTATCATGGCTCAGTGGTGAGTCAAGATAATCCCATCTTTAATTTATTATGTTCGAAGTTTTTATCAAACAATTAGTCTTATAAGTATATTATTATTATTGTGTCAATCAGAAACTTGCATACATCCTAATTTATTTTGGGTACGATTGTAGTACACCTCTCAGTTGGAGTATATATCAAGTTTTGCTTGAGATACCAGAGATTCAATTTGAATCTGAATTGGATTTCAATGTAAAAGCAATAATCGGTTGTCGTACTGCATATACAAATAACATTGTTTACAAAAAAACAGAATAGGAAAAGCTCGGATAGCACTTTTGTACCATAATATGTCCTAAAACTATTCCACATATTTTCTATTTACAAAAAAAAATTCAAATCCACACAAGGAGCAAAGAAATGTACATTTTTTATAGCACCAGTTCGCCAAAAACACATAAATAAAGCCATGAAAATAGAACAATGAATTGAGATTAACTAGCAGCAACGCTCGTCTACACCAAACAAAACAAGAGGAAAAAAGAAAATAATGTTTTATTTGTAAATTGAAAATAAAATCTACCACCATCATCGTACACACACACACGCCACCTAGCAATTAATTACATTTTTCGCTGGAAGCAAAACAAAAAAATCTTATTATTTCCTTTATATTTATCCATACATAGGTCATAAAATTGCCGAAATCATTTTTTTTATTTGCTTAATGTTTCGGAGTTTTTCTATTTTTATGTTTTACATTATAAGAGCAAACTGCCAGCAGGAAAAGAGGACTGGGACATTGCGATTTGCGTAAAACATGGCCAAAAACATCCACGATTTTTTGATCAATATTCCAATTGACGTTTTCCAAATATACGGCAACACTTATACCCAGATAATATTATTTGAATAACGTTTTGTACAATTTATGGTGCGACAGACAAACACAAAAGAAACATCTGTTCTCCAGATGTGTATATATTATTATCCATCCTTCATTGTTATGATGATCAGTCTTGTAAAATAATCCGGCATGTCGTATTTTCTTTAATTTTGTCTGCGCACTTGTAGGATGGTATATTAAAAAAGGTTCGTCAATTTTCCCATTTTCCGATGTTTTTTTTATTTTGTGTTTTTAATTTTGTCACTTTATATTAGATATCTGTCCCAGTTTTATTTTGCCAGTTATATTTTCCGGCTATTTTATTTCTACTTGTTCGTCCTCATTTTCTTTATTATTGTTTACATTTATTTATTTTGTGCTAGGTAACTTTATCGTTTTTCATCTTTGAAGGGAAATTTGTATATACATTTTGTTGGCATGATTCTTGTTTATTACCTTTGTATTATTTTGTTAGGGTTGTCGTTTCTTTTGTTTTTGGTTGTTATTTAATTTAAATGTGGACGAATACTAAGAAATGCCGCACATAATAAGAAAATGTATATTATTTTTAATAAAAATAAAATTGAAATTAATTTTGTTTGGGTGTTATTCAGTGGGTTGCCATAATGGTCGTGTTGTTTCATAATTGCACATGTTTTAATAAAACCAATTTAATATTTCTCAGTATGTATGTGAATTATTATTGCTGCAATTTTTCTTTGAATATGTTCTATACATCCCAAAGAATAATATTCACAGAATTATTTTGGCTAAACGATGTTTTGAAGAATAAACAGATATGGTTTATTTTTCGATTTTAATATGATTACGTTTTAAACAGGAACATTTCGAATTGGTCCTGGATTGCAGACAAATTTTTCCTCTCCCTCAGGCTCGTGTTTTATAATGACATCCCTTCCCAGACCTACACTTCAGTCCCAAAATCTGTTTCTTCTTTGAATATTGGCTAGTATTGGCCCGTACCGTGTCAACAATCTGACTCCATAGGTTTCGATCACGAACCAGCTCTTCACATTCTTGTGAACAATTATAAGATACCAGATCGCTCTCGAAGCCATGGAGTCATCTTCGCCGACAGCGACCTCTTCGCCTTCCGAATGCAGTACTCCCTTTTAAAGATCGCTATATCATTCGGTTATGTCCTTTGATTTTAAGCACGGTATCAGGAATTCGCATTAAATTCCTGATCTCAAGTTTGAAACGAACTCGGTATGAGCCTTCAACGTAGCGTTTTGGGCCACATATCACACGAAGGATTCTTCTCTCGAATGTTAGCAGCCAACTTTGATACTCATTCGTTAAGAGTGTGATATGGTTTGAAGGTGAACATTACTATCCTCTCCCACACCATTATAATGAGTAATAAGAGATCAAAGATACTTGAATCTCATTACTACTTCAATCGTGGGGTTACCTCTACTGAAATCAATTGTCACCAGAGATCAGATATTTTGAGACCAACGGAATAAAAATCTGCATATGCAAAAAGTTGATTGGATTGTCGGAATAACATAATGTTTTAAGGTTTTTCACTTCTACGAAGGATGTATTCCAAAATAATATTGAAAAACATCGGGGACAGTGCATCTCCTTGGAGAACACCAGAAAAAAATGCTCTCGATTCAGCACATTGTGACTGTGTTCCGGGCATTTTACACAGATGTTCGTATTTGTTTGGTATTCTCAAATATTCAAGCGCATGCTATAGTCATATAGGCTTGCTTGAAATCTAGGAATACCTGGTGTACATCGCGAGATGTTTCGTACTACTTGAGGGAGCAATTCTTCCCAAGATTATGTATGACAGTAACTTGTATAAGCAAACGAGAGCTATACCGCGATAATTCATGCATATGATAACACGGACACTTTCCATTCTTCAGGCTTAACTTCATTTCGGCATACTAATTAAACAAGATTGAAAAGACAGTTCCTCAAAGTTATTCCGCCAAATATCAAGAGCTCTGAACTAATGCAATCAACTCCTCATGAACGATTTTTATTTATTCTTTGCATGGCCATGGTGACTGTATTTGAAGGTATTCAAATCTATTTCCATCCTGTTCCCGAATGGGAGTTGACTGAGATTAATTCGGTGGCTCATGTAACCACGCGAGTAAAGCTCATTGTTATTGCATTTTTAGACCTTAGTATTTTACCATTTGTGCTTGTTTTGTCTACAAAGGCGTTTTAGCTACCCTCCTAGTTGGCCTCTTAAGCTCCTAGCGGTCCTATTGCGTTGCTCAAAGCCAAGACGACCCTCCTTATCAAACCAATCAATTATGTACTTAGTTTTCACAGTACCGAGAATGTGTTTGGTGGCATCGACAACCGAGATTTTTAATACTTTCCAGATACTGATGACTTCTTCAGATTAGCAACTAGATCGCAAAATGCTTTTGCTGACAAGATTTGATATTCTCGTTGTGTTTGTTCGTTTTTAAACCTTGGCAATAGAATCGCGTAGCTTTGCAGTGACCAGATAATGATCGCTCTTTTGAAATCAACACATGACCAATTGCGCTTCGGAATGTTTAAGGTGGTTTTGTCCATGTTTCCAAATGGATGTTTTTATGAGGAAAGAATGTACTTGGCATTTTGAGATCATGAGCAATCGCAAAGTACATCATTCTCTCCCCATTTTCGGTCGCTGTTTGGTGTCGAAAGTACGGACCTTTATTATTGCATAAGTCGGTTTGATGTCTGCCAGCTCTAGCATTAAAGTCACCAATCTGACATCGTGCTCGGGTAAAGAGCCCATCAAATTATCCAATTTATTGTAAAATTAGTCTTTATCTTGGGGGTTGGCTTACACCAGTGGGCGCATGTACACAGACAATTGACAGGTTGGTTAATCTTATGGGTTGAAATCCAGCACAAATCTAGCCAGGTCTGCCGATCCTTAATCTCGTTTTCGAATATTTAATGAGGTGATTATTGTTTTGGCGGTATCCGATTTTTTTTTGGTTTGGTTTAAAATCCAATGGCGTTTAATCACAGCTGCTTGTCGGCCAGTTCACATCTCCATTTCGACTTACAATGCGGCATTCGAATTTTCGCTGCAGTTTTGCTATTGTAACGCCTGATGTGTGCGCATCATCTTACTGAAACGAAAAGTCGCCCAAACCATTATCTTCCAGTTGACAACGGTCGTGCCAGCCCTATCTTTGAAGAAATAGCATCAAGCCACAAACCACACCAAACAATGTATGCATTTTCTTCTTCACATATTCGCAAATGATGGTCACTGTGCTTCAATTGTTGAACCAATTGAACTTTATAGGGCCACAAACCAAGATCTTAACACATAATTCGTTCGTTGCATCGAATGCCGGTTGTTGATTATTTTCGATGCACGGTGACGAATTACGTAGTAAAAACTTCTTGATACCGTTGGGTTGATGTCCCGTGTTTTGACCCTATTATGTACGACTTCTTGCGATTTCGAACCAAATCTTTGTTGTGGAAGTTAATTTCCAATATTTCCCACTTTTGTTGAAGCGTTGAGCGACTAACATCGTCAACTAGAAATCAAATACGAAATTTCAAAGAAAGAATGGCATTAGTGTTGCCAGAGCCAAATTAACCGATATGTAAAATTCTGGACCTGTTGAATTAATGTTGTGTAATCAAAAATGTTTATCACCGTCAATGAGGTACGATTGGCTCAGTGTGACAACACTGAATCCCCCTCCCCCAGACGTACACTCATAATCCCGAAATCTGTTTGTTCTTGTGAATAAAGCACAAGATATCCGGGTCCTCAAGGTCATCAGTTGTTCCTCAAATGAAAATCATGAATCAAAATAGTGCAGTCTACGGGGACAGGAGCAGAAGTTTCCTCATTCATACTCCGCACTGTTTGCAGTCTACTTTGTTTCGAACATGTGATTATTCAGTGAACAATGCCCCGTAAAAATTCTCAGCAACATCATTAAAGTGCTTCTGTTGATAAAGGTTATTTATTGTTGGAAAGAAGACTTTTGATAGGCGACAACAGATTAGATTATTTCATCTTTTATGGTGCGGATCGCCAAAGTGATAATCGATATTTCTCTTAAGATATAATGACGTCCCTCCTAGATGCTTCTAAAAAGGATGCAGACACGACGATCTCTACATCCACCTCCTTTGCAAAGAGTGCCGCTCTCAAAATTGAAGCAATTTCTCCTTGAAAGACAGGAGCGTATCTACAACATTTAATTTCACCTCAGGAGTTAGCATGTATAACCCAGTCAGACGACAGTCTACTGATCCATCAGTTAAATTCACGAAATAATTTCCCGAAGTCGTGCTTCGACATGTTCAAGAGCATGTTGCCAGTTATGTGTCGACCTACGTTCCTCTATATTAGGCAGTGTCCATAACGATACGAACGTCTCCTACAATACTGAAACAAACAAATCTGTGAAGGTGGTTGGGTTGTCTCTCAAAAACCTCTTTCATTGTTTTAGGCTACCAAATAAGTGGAACAATCAAGATTATGTGTCTAATAACCAAATGTGTAGTCAGTACACGAGACTGCGTTTCAGGCCCCATAATTTACTAACTGAATATTTGCATTTTTCTTCTACGTATTTTTGCCTGGTAATCTTTCGATCTAATCAGATCCCTAGATGTTATCCGTGAAAAGAACCATGTCGGTTCTTCTAGTATTATGCCTAAGTATTTTATTAATGGCTACTATTAGTTGATCTGTAGATTCACTATTCCTATTTCCTATAATCGGAGCTTGAAGTGCCTTGCTTACAATAATTTGAAGTTATTTAGGTGTTGGGAAGTAGAAGTTACCGCTAATGGGTTTGAAGTAAAAAAATAATAAGGGGTTAAGCAACTTATATGCTTGAGATATTTTGTAGGTCACTGCCTTGCGATACTCCTGCATAAATATCATATAAATCTAAGGATGCGGTATTATATTTTACAAGAAATTTTTGTTTTAGCAAATACGTTCCAATATCCCATGGACATATTCCATGACATGATGGTGGAACAGGAACGGTCAAAGAGGGACCAATAGTTATCACAAGCATGAATATTGTCTCAAATATCAGAAGCTATCTCTAGTACTATATATCAATCCCCAACTATTATCCAGACATACAGATATATGCAACCCTCTTAGCAATAATGGCTTCATTTACTTTTCAAGTTTGATTTTACTAAACACTTTACTGTTCTCACTACAAAATTTGGTGGCTCGAATAATCAATGACTGCACAAACAGTTTAAGGTTATTAAACTGGAAGTAATCTTGATTGTAATTAGGCAAAATGTTCAGTCCATGGAGATGTTTGTATCTTCTTGGTAACTGACCTTAAACAAGTTATAATTGGCATTTTTATGTTAAACACAAACAAAACCAAACTTTTTGAACTTACATTCAATTAAAAATATTAAATTAAACAATTTTTAAATGGATCGGAGAGTGAATTTATTTTAAGTTTTTTTTTAAATAAATAAATTTATTTTTATGAATAAAATTTGTTTTTATATTTTTCTAACTACAAAAAAGAGTTTATTTATTTCGATTCAATTACAAATTAAACAATTTTGTAATTTGTTTTGACAAATAAGTTTACTTCTGGTAAATTTATTCAGTATTGAATACATAGATTACAAACTATCTCTGAGTGACAATTTTATAAAACAATTAAAATTCATAATTGATAGCCCAACTGATTATACCGTTTCAGCTCTGAAATAAAAACGGACATTTTAAAATAACGCATAAATAGGTAAAGCAAAAGATGCATACCTGTTGTCCGATTGGTTGGGGATACCTCGATCCATGTTTCCGATCCGGCCCTTTCATTAGGCACTAACCTGTCAAGATGAACGAAACATGAAATTCATATAGAACATATAGGATTGAACATATACAATAATAGGTGCATTGGCTGGCTGACAACACATACCAGACGTTTTAAATAAACATTCACGGAAATCAATAATCACAATAAACTTACACTCATGGACGCATTACATTAACACAAATTCATTGTAAAAAAACACAAATGACAAATCACCACTAAATAGCACAAAACTTTGACAGTGACACTGATATACGTCAGACCAATGTCAAATAAACCTCCAAGTAAGTCTGGATAGTCAACCCAAATAACTTATAATACAATAAGGGAAATTATGATTTTGTTAAATATTAGTTTCGGAGATGATTTCTAGATGGCATACCAATACGTTTTAACGAGAACAATAGATGGAAACGAGAAGTAATTTTTTATTGAAGTGACATAATTTAAAAAAAAACAAATTTGGTTTTATTTATTTATTATTATTTATAAATATAAGCCCATTAACTTCAATAGTTTCCCATTTCGATTATAAAATTAAAATTTTTTTAACTTTTTAAATTTTGGTTTCGTTAATAATTCGTTGAATATAAAAAACTGCAGCTAAAAAATGTAAACATTTCGTTCAACTACTACTAGTGGCATCTTTTAATCTACTCCGGGATTATATTATGTTGGCACATGATATCGACGCGATTTCCCTTATATTTAGTTATAATAAGTTATTTGAGTCCACCGTAGCTGAATTTTGTGCTAGAATGTAGATGGTGGATGGAGGGCGAAGAAGTTTACTTATTGCCCGATGTACAGTGCGATACGGGAAAGTTATATAAGGTGATGCTTGTGGCGGGAAAGAGGCTTTTCTTTTTAGTGTTTGCGGAGAGTCAAAACGGAAGGTAAGACCAGTCGAAAATAAAGAGTCGACATATAAAATAAATAAAAGTGAGGCTAGTTGTGTCTAGTCTAGTTGTGTAGGAAAGGAAAAATATAAAAAAGGGAAAGTGAAAGACCACGTTGTGGAAGTGGTCTACAAACAGAAGAGAATACACAAACGAGTTGAAGGTGTTCGTGTCAAAAAGCACGTGGAGAGGAATCGACAAGTAGAACGCGAGCGATCGCGGTGCTTGTTGGACATCAAAAGGCGTTCTGGAACGAGCATTGGTGGAACGAGACAGAAAAATGACTCGTGGAAATACAGGTTAGTGCCATTTTCATCTTTTCCCTTCCAATTTTCCATATTTAACAACTACAACATATCAATAGCATAGCACCCAATTGTTAAATCCAGCCCGACGATCTCTAGCCAACCAAGAAAAGCTAGACTCATATAGTGTCTAAATCAAATATTTTCTTTCATTTGTAAACGTGAACGTCACAAATTACTCCCCTTAAAGTAAATTTTTCCTCCGTTTTATAATGACTATCTCTGGCGTAATTGTGTTTGGGTGCCTCATTTTACCCACTTAGTGATTAGGCTTGTTGCGGCATGAAACAACGGAGTCACAACATTTCAAATCTTGAACATCACGCTATCCGTAAATTAATCAGACCATATTTTTGTTTACTCTCGATGTTTCTCAATGAACTCAATCGCGTTTATCTTGCCAACGGGCAAAAGTACAGTCTTATACAAAATTGAAATCATAAAGCTCCATGCTTTACATTGGTTAGTTACCTCGACATGAACTCAGCTGTTAATCAATGCCACAATTATTAAAGTGGACATACAAGCACCGAGAAAAAATTCCAAATTGAGAACGGTTAAGGGAGGCTGCTAAGAAGAATTCATTACGCAGAGCAGTCAGTGTCGGGACATTAACACATATCACGTTAATTTGATCTGGGTGCGTCACAATGCATTTTTACAGAATTTCAGCATATGCATATGGCAAAACCGTTAAGATTTATTTAATTATTTGATATCGGTGTTCGCCCGCTTTGATTAGGCGTATTGCTACATGAAACGAACCTGAACGCAGCATGAGATGAATTTCCTGGTAAATATGTCTTTGAGAAGTGTGGACTGCCACTATAGAGAAGCTTTATTATTTTAGATTACATTTCATCTTATCAGGCACATACTATCGGACTTGATATATGTACTGTACGGTTCGCAATTGTTGTGTACCATCCACAATTTTTATTTGCAAGGCATATGACATTCCAAAAACAGGACATTTTGAGTTGTAGATTGACATTTAGACTCAACATGAGTAGCCCAATTACTTGGCGATAAATCCATATAAGGCAATTGTTCGAATATGAATTTTTATTTGCTTAGCAACACCGGTTTTATAATAGCATCGAACTCATCCAATCAGTATATGAACCACTCCAAATAATATGTACAGTTATTGGAACTCGGTTTGGTCATTCACGCAGATAAATTCGTATTGGCATAATTTGGACAGGAGGTGTCCTTTCTCCTCTTCTCTGGAACATAGCAATCAATGCATTGCTGTTAGACCTGCAGAGGTAAGGGATCGGAGTACTTGCTTATGGAGATGACGTATCTTCTGACAGGACACTCGACGGTAATTATATTGCTGAGGAAGGAACTGGTGAATCTAGACTACGTTTATGTTATGTTTAAGTTTTGAGAAAAGAGATCATAGAGATTGAGGAGGCCCAGAACTGGTTGAGACATAATGTGGTATCCTCGACTGGACAGTGAGGCGGCAATCAAGTCGCAGGATTTTGTTTCGCTGACGTCTAGAGTGGCGTTGGGTTGCCGCTCGTCTCTATATGAAATGAGTGAGCATTTCAACATTTAGATAATCTAAGTCCCCGCCACTCGGACGTGATGGGGAACTGCAGTGTGGACGAACTAGCGAGGCATGATACAACTCTCCAACTGCCACCAGAAAGGACAAAGTTGCGGAGACCCATTAAGATACTCAAGATTGTACTTAAGAAGGCAGTCGTCTCAGCGTACGAAAGCTGGACGAGCACCCTGTCATGTATAGGGTTGCAAGGGAAGTCTGGCAAAAGCTGGAAAGCTCAAAGTCACTAATCTCCCTAGAAAGACGTGAACTAAACACGATCGTGCACAGGACACTGCCTACTTGGAGAACATGCAAGGAGGTTAAGTCTTGAAACAAATGAGTTTCGCAAATTTTATAGAATACTGGCCTATACTTGTAAATGAAGATTATTGATTCTCGTCGCTAGTTGAACTCTATTAATTTAAGTTTCTTAACGAAATTTTTAATTTAATTGTACGGCACAGACTCAAATAGAGATAAATTTAATTAAATTATTTAAACGTCTTGGTGCAAGATCAACATTTAATTTAGTCTTCGTTTAAATATAATTTTCTTAAAAGCTTTATAAATTAATAATTCTGTAGAAAATATTCTGTACACCTGTATACGTATATTTAATGAGTACATATATCGATTAGATAGCAGATAATCTATAGCAAAAAATTATATGAAAAATAAGAAGAAAGTCGGAGAAATTCCTGTCTGTTCATATAAATTATAATTAGTTGCGCTCGAGAATCTAAAAACGTGGAAAATTATTATTTATTACGAGTATAATCATAAAATATTTTCGTATATTTTATATTAGAAATTATAGGAAGAAAATATTTTATTTGGATTGATAATTGTACGTCTCGTTTGATGCAATAAGAATTAAAAGGTACACAATAAATTCTAGATTCCAAAATGATCATGATTACAAAGAAGATGGTTTTGTTTCGGAATAAGATTTAATAATATATTATTTAATTTTAATGGACCAAACCCTTTAACTTTCCCAAATGACGTTGCCAGGCAACCACGTACGATTAAAGATTGAAATCAACGTATACTGTGGATACAAGTACTGTGCACTGTCAAGAAGCATCGAATAATCCGTGGTAAGTTAGCTTAGATTATGTTAAAAATTTTAAAAATTCTCGTACTATTATTTTAAGTAATTTTTTAATTGGTTTGGTTTATGTCGCAAAGTTCCTCATCATCCTCTTCGAAGTGTTCCTCTTTGTAAGTAAAAACACAAGTTACAAGTACTTCCAAAGTAAGTTCGAAATTGATTTTTTTTTCAAATTATTTTTTAAATGGACAAAAACGAATGTAGTAAAATCGAAAGATACAGCAATAAATGTTTCGGAGTCAAGCGCGGATAGTGACAAAGAAATCGCTGCTAAGAAAGCTAAACGGATTAAAACCTACTGTCCACAGTGGATTAAGGTTTTTCCGTTAATCGAATGCCGTAACGAATTTTTATTCTGAAACGTATGTGACCAGACTAATAAATATAAGATCACGCGTTGTACGTCATGACGCAAACTCTACACATAACAAATTAACAAACTGTTCGCAAACCCCGCAAAAGTTGCATTTGAACGGCAAATTAAGGAAAAGGAATATTGGTGATGTTTTGCTTGATTTGCCATTTTAGTTGTTTGATTTTCTTCTAAATTTATTAAAAATGCTGCTCTGATTCGAAAATAGCCCAAAATATAAAATGTGGCCGAACCAAGGCATATAATCTGGTGATAGATGTTTTGGGTGAAAAGGGGCGGCAAAACGTGGCCAACGAACTCAAAAATTCAGTATAATCATCGATGAAACCACGAATGTGAGTGCAGGAAAGTCATTACTGTTGGTAGCTCGAGTTTTTGATCGGAAAATATGTTCAGTAAGTGATAGATTTTTAGGTGTTTTTAAACCATTTGAATGCATTGCATTCCCGTGAAGAACATAATGGCCTTAGCGGATAACGTCGCAGTTATGTCTGGCCAACTTTGTGACATTCAAACAAGATTCAGACTCGTTGCATTTATGAGCCAGTTACGCTTGCCAAAGATTATTATTTTCTGTGCAGCAACTATAGCGCGAAATATTTTTAATTTTTTTGCTCATAGTTCCAACGTTGTAACAAATAATAGGAAATTCAATAATATTTTGTACTGAAATTGCACAAAATTCTGGGCCTTTCGCAATCCAGATGGTTATCTCTAAAGATGGTCGTGAATCGAATTGTTGAGCAATGGAATGCATTGAAATTAAACTTTATATCTTGCCTTTGGAGAACAATACACAAAAAAAACGGCTAGAAATTTGGCGGAAGATGTTGGCTGGATTGAACAAAACGTGTTTTTTATTTTTGTCGTACGTTCTAAAACTCATCAACAGAATGAATTTAGAGTTCCAATCGGAAAAAAGTCGTATTCATACTATGTATGAAACAATAGAAACCAATCTTTAAACTCTAAAATATAAAAAATTGAATTTGATGATGAAACAAATCACGTACCATAGGCCAAAACAAGCATGAGCTATGCAGTTCAATCCTTTTTAGCACTTTCTCCGCTTGATGAAGTAGAATTCTTGGAGATTGCAAAAAATGTTAAACATTTTATGTAGAACTTGCTCAACAAATAAAACGCAGATTTGATTTTAGCAACCAAGCATTTAAACTTTTATCACTTATTAATCCCGATTGTTAAATTTCGTCAAATATAACATCTATAGTTCCATTATTCGACATGTTTCCCAATTTGCAAGAAAATAGAAAAGATAAAGATAACATAATGGACGAATTGAAAATGCTCAAGTTATCTTCGTACCTATAGTCAATTTAGATTCAACGGACATCGGAGCATTTTGGGTAAAAATTGGATCGATTACAAATTCAATAGGAGGGCTGCTATTTGATTCATTGACCAATTTTATGACGAATCTTATTAGTTTTACCTCACAGTTCGGCGGCCGCAGAAAGAATTTCTTCTGATCTCAACAATACTTTTTCATATGACGTTGCTAGGCAGCCATGTACGATTATGGATTGAAATGCAAGCACTGTGGATACAAGTATACTGTCATGGATGTATGAATAATCTTCTATAATACGCCGAAGGCAAATCGATGACATACAGGTTCGATGTAAGCACATTGCATAGCACAAAGACAGGTTATAGTACCTGCTTATAAGTTCTACACTCTAATACGAGTTAAAGTGACTTATGTCAAATTTTCTCATATTTCAGGAGTGCAATTTAAAGATTCTTTTATCGATAGGAAATAACGTAAATAATTTTTCAAAAGAAATTGAGACTTCACATAGAAATAAAAACTTTCTCTTCCCACTACATCGTATTCAAACAAATGTATATACAAATGTACAAAATAATAAATCCCATGTTTTAAAAAGTAAATTAATTTAAAGTTTTGTAGTTCAGTTTATTTTAATAATTTAATATTTCATAAATTCGAATACTCAACAATTTCTGGATTTTATTTCCATTTCGTCAACACATTTTGGAAACTGACTGCTGATTATTTCTATTTAAAAAAGAAAATTATTATTTATAAATCGAAAATTATTATTTTAATAAAACATAACAAAGAAAATTATTATTTTAATTTAAATAAAAAAAAAATTTAAAAGATATTTTTTATAAGTCATAAAAAAAATTCTCACTTTCTGTCACCAACAAATTGTAAGTGAGGCTAAGTGACAAAATCCTTGCTCACCGTGACATTCATAATACCAAAATTTCATTTCAGTGACGTCGCATCACTTGGTGACGCGTAAGTGACATTCATAATAAAGGTATTAATATTCACTGAGTTTGGTGAGTTGAGGCTTCTAACAAGGTTCTTTTCGTTTTTATATTTTCACGGTCGATAATTTCTGCATCATATTTAAAATCATGTCCAGTTTTTTGTGTATGTGATATGAGTGATGTTTTGGGATATTCACTATGTTTTATGTTTTTATATCGTATTTGTGCCTATTTATTCTTGTATTCAATTTTTTGGTAATTTCACCAATATATACAGCATCTCAACTAGAGCAATTGATTCTGTATACAACAGCTGATTGATCTTGTTTGTTTATTTTTTGTTTGTCGTTGGAAAAAATTGTGTTTTTAGTTTTATTTTGTGGTTTATATGCCATAGATATGTTCTGTTTTTTTGTGATATTGTTTTATTTTAAATCCATGGCTTAGAGGCCGTAAACGGCCCTTACCGCGTCTCAATTGAGACCTTACGAACCAATTTTAACGATTGGTGCACATTGTAAGTGGTCAGCCCAACGCGTTTTTATGTCATCCGGTTGCATGTTAATTTTTCGTCAACGGCGGGAATCGAACTCGAGACCGCGGCATGATGAGAAACTCTCTTAACCATTAAGCTACAACCGGGGACGTTTTATTATTGTTTTATTAATCGATTCTGATAATCCTTTAATGTATATGTTAAGCTGATGAACTTTTTGAGCTCCGTGCTCCGGTTCTCCCAGTTGAATGTTGAAATGTTGTGTCAATGTTGACATGATTTGAATGTTGTGTCAATTTATCGATTTTACGTTTTGTTTTCTGATTTAACTTTGTTATAAGTGTTTTCGGATAATTGTTTTTTGTTAGAATGTTATTAATTATTTCAATGTTTTTCCTTTCAAATTTTTTGTCACTTATAGATTCAGTATTTTTGAAATTAAATTCGTGGCTACATTGATCTTTTATGGCATTGGATGAGATGAATGATAATTTAAAATGAGGTTTGATGAGGTCGGTTTTGTGTACCAATCGGTTATAATTTTGTTATGTTGTCTGTGTAATCGTTTATCCAGATATGGTAATGAATGATTAATTTCTATTTCATAGGTGAATTTAAAATTTTCATGGAAATTATTTATGATTTGTAGTGCTGCTTTTATTTCATTTAATGCGATTAAGATTAAAATATCATCCACATATTTTGATGGAACTGATGGAAATTTTGGTAAACAAACATCAAATAAGTATTCCAACACTATATCTGTTACCAGAATGTTTGTGTATAATGAAACAGCATCGAATGATACTAATATTTCATTATCTTTAAAAATTACGTCATTGATTATTGATTTTAGCTCAAAGGAATTTTTAATGTTATATTTATAATTGTTATATTTTTACAGTTGGAATATTTCCGACAGTTGGAATTGTGTTTAAGATGTTTGCTAATTTTTGAAATTTTGTACCCTGGTGAATTGATGGTTGAAACTATTGAACGTATTGGAATTTTATCTTTCTGAATCTTAGGTACATCAACATCTTTTAATCTGTTTCGTAAAATGTTATATTTATTAATTTATTTATTGTAAAAATATATATACATTTCACATTATTTAACCCCCGTTTCGGGATATTAAGCATCTTGAAAGGCTCTTCATCCCTCAATAAATTATTGAAAAAAATTTTTCTAAATGTAAATTTGATTTTGGCTGTCTGACGAATTGGTACCAATCATGTGGATGGTGTATTATCACGGAAGTTTTCCTTTTTTGCTGCTCGATCATGGAATGGTCTAGATCTTATTCCATGTGGGGATGCCACGACTCCAAAACCTTATGCTCGATATAAATGATGTTGTCGTTTGCATGAATCGCAAACATTGCAGCAACCAGGGAATTTTTGTTTTGTTCAAAACAATTATCGCTGTAGAATGTGATAAATTGAATATCGGTCGATATTATCCATATGGGAAGAAAAATATGACGCGATTTCGTTTCCTCCATGTTTTGCCGTTGATTCATCCCACATGAAACAAGTCGGCCGCCTTCAGTACAATCGTGAATTGTTAAGTTGTAAACGTTCAATTGCGTTTTGTAATATGACACATTTGCTTGTATGAAAGGAGTAGGCAGAACCTGTTGGAGGTCGAACGTAAATATTTTGAATGATGTGCATTCTTTTGCTTTAGCCCTATCAGTTTTCTTGGATTGGTAAACCAGATCAGCTGCATTGTGATGTTGCTTCTTCTTCTCTTTTACCGTTTCTAACTCATCTCTTCCAGCAACTTCAATTTTTGCTTTAAGCATATCACATCTGGTACAAGTATCTATTTTTGGATGCTTAAATTTGATATTCTGAGTTTTAAAAATCTCACAATATTTGCTCAATGAAATTGGATTTTTGATTTTTTGGACATACAAGTTTGTACATCTGTGACAAGTTTAAGTCACAATGGAACTATTTGTGGGCTGTAATATTTCGAGTAAAATGGCTTTCATACGCTGGAAAGCTATTTATGTGGTTCTTGATTTCTCGGTTTCTTCCTTCCGAGGTCTTATTTGAATGTACGGCTTTTCCTCGGAGATCTAATGCCGTTACTGTTTCAGGAGATTCAACTTTCTTGGCAGAACAGTTATTTTCTTAAGAATCGATCTGTTTCACCCAACGTATTTTTGACTACCAAAACATTGTATCCTTACATTTTTAAACCGACTTAAATGCAATTTAAACTAATATAAAAATCAACTTTCAGTTAGTATATCAGTTTTGGTAAAATAAGTCGTTTTCCAAATCTAAATTTTGAACTCAAGTTTGCCTTCAGTTTATATGTTTCTAGTTCACTTTGATACTACGGAGTCGGGGCAAAATGTTAAACTTGAAATACAAATTCAAAATATACAATAATATTATATCATTTTTGATAGTAATAGATTTAAGTCTCTTAAACTTGAGAGTAAGGAAATGTACTAATAAACAGAAATCTACTTTTTTTGTTTCTAGCTCCATACCTCCTGTTCCAATTAAGGTTTAATCACTGCTCCAGTTTATGGTTGTGTTGTAATGCTGGTTACACATAAATTCAGACACTTTTTATAGATTTTTTCAGCATGCCTTCTCACATGCTATCGTCATTAATATTTTATTTTAGTTGACCAAGTTTTTGGAACGGCATGGTTGCCAAACCCAAACCATTCAATCCTGTAAAATTATCAATCATATTCTACGATATAATGCCCGTAATATCCTGTTTTTTTTAGAAAATTTCGGATCAACAATTATGCCATAAAGCAATTGAACCTTAATGAACGTGTTTGTATATATCCAATTGTTTCGATAGATTTTATATGTCAGACGTGTCTGAAATGTGTTAAAATAATTGATATAGTTGATTATTCAGTAAATTTTAGTAAAGAACCAGAATGAGGGCTTTGAAAATATAGTTATACATTTGTCCACTAGCGAAAACTTTATTCGAGCGGTATTAGTCAACTAGTCTGTTGAATCGAGTCCGCTTAAATTCGTGTGGTTCAAAATGTCCAAATAGTTCTAGCACATCCAACCAAAATTTACAATCCAATATTGTTAAGTTAGAATTGTTTGGTTTAACAATCGTGTGGATTAACATCCATGGTTCACAGAAAACCCTACAATATTTCTCCCAGTTTAAGTAGATATATGCGGAGCATCGATCCTCAAGAATTCTTTACTATTTTAATTAGGTTAGAGTTTGAGCATGGTTTGTTGTTCAAGATATAAGACACGATACTTTACAGTGCCTTACAGGGTAAGCTAACAATTTTCAATACGAGAGGGATAGTCGAAGTCTATATTAATTAATAAAAATATTAAATAATAAGAATTACTGTTGTTTCTTGTTTTCTTCTTAAATTTTATTAATCGGGTCCATTTGGTAATATTATAATGCTAACCCTCATACTCAAAACTTTTTATTTAAAGCCGCTTTACCTGGTACAGGTAAAACTATGGTGTCCGCCTTCAGGCGGAGATGAACGCTTAGAACAAAAATAAACAGGTAACATACGAAATTATTTTTTTATTCAATTAAGTTGCGGGGAAAAAAAGGTATATATTCACAATGGTGTGCTGCTACTTCGTGTGGAATTTTAAGAAGCATTGTTTGGCTGGTGAGTTGCACAGATTTAGCTTACATTTTGTGAGAAAAATGCACCAGTAACTAATGTTGTCATAGCGAACTTCAGGAGTTTGTCGGTACACCGTGGTGTTCACTCTCTGAGCTGCATTTGACTCCAGCAATGTAGAAGTTGGACGACCTACCGGTCTTTTGAAATCAATTCGTCACAAGGACTTGGCAACTTCCACGCGAAACTTTGGCAGATCTATGTTTTCCTGACGCGTATCGGTCTTGTGCAATCGTTGATATAAGATATAAGCGTTCGTCATCGTCACATCCAACAGATGATAAAATATGCGGTTGGTCTATTTATTTGTTTTCAGCCTAATGTGATAGCGCCCGAGCAAACTGTCCATCAAGTCCACGCCGCCCATGTGACGATTATATTCCTTGATGATATATGGGCAGTCGATTTCCATACATTTTGCTTACTCGTTCGGTCCCATCGTCTTTATTTTTGAGGATGATATTGTGCTCTTGCACATCATCCTCAAAAATAGGACCGACAGCACACCATCATAGGTGGACAACAATCGAACGGGCTTGTTGTCTTCCCAAAGAACATTGGTTATGTCGATACCTCTTCTCGATAGTTTATTATTTGAGACACTATTTATGGTCGCACCGTGCCCAAACTATAGATACCGCGGCTTCTGAAGTACGACAGCAAGCCCAAGGACGTGTTAAAATTGTCAAAATAAACCATATGGTTTATGTGATTGGTACATTGGCCGACAAACGGATGACAACATTGGACGAGGCGCCCAAATTTGGTGCATTCTCTGGCACCTTGTTGTCACCGACGCCGGAATAAACCTCAAATGCATACGAGAATCCAGTTAAATCGCACAGAACAAAAATATTTGTGCCCCATTTATGAGGTTTTGCTGGCATGTATTACCGAGTAGGATTGCCACTTATCTTTGTTGAACACGTCATTTCATCAACACAAAGGTGCTGCAACATCGGTACTCGCTGGAAACGATTGTTGAAATGTTCTATCAATGGGCGTATTTTTTCTAGTTTGTCGTTGCCTTCCAGGTCCGCCCCTTTCGCTAACGAATCGTCATTGAAATGCACGAATCGTCGTACCTCTTCGAATCGCTTCTGAGACATTGTGTTCCGCGACTGCTGGCAGAGCGTTTTTCCACCAATAAGAATGAACGTTTGGGTAACGAAAAACAGACATAAAAAATAAAATCCCAATGAATTTACGGATTTCTTGTGTATTGGTTGTGAATCGAGTTTCTAAATTCTTCTGCCGAGCGTATAAATTGAATTGATCTGCTAAACTTTGTACGAATTCTTCGGTCAAGAAGAAATCGAAGCACTCATATTGTATCTTCAATGCGTTCAACTCATTTGGCAATTCTGCCGAGCCACGGAATACAACCTCGTTGACATGCACCTGCAAATTTTTCTTTTTCCAACGGATATTTTTGAACTCTGGGCATTCGTTTTTCATTTTATTTACGCCACCGCTGAGCTCTCCAGTGCTCGAAATGTTTTGGTCGAGCCCATCTTCTTCACCAATTCGATTGTTTGATTGCGTTCTCGCTTACGTTTGCGCATTAGTGAAGCACCAGCAGCATCTTAATTAGCCGTATCGTTAGTTGACGGTATTGGCAACGACGGTGCAATCGAAGTCGATGGCATTGGTGACGAAGCATAATGCACGGTTTCATCCAAACCACTGATATTAATGCTCGCGTGAATTGCATTGCATTCGACAAGTCGGTTGGTTTAAATAAGGATTGATGGATCATCAATTCATCCTCTGCACAAATGAAATTAGGATCAGCTACATCGTCATCGCTTTAAAAATTTCCATCACCCAATTCATCGCTGGTGTCCTCTTCGCTGGATATCGAGTCCATCAATTGGGCAATTTGGTCGTCGGACATGTGCGAAAGATTATAATAGGTCTTACGGCGAGACATGGCTAGGTGCATGGCACCGAAAACACGTATCCTAAACACTGAACACAATTTTGTTGAATAAGAAAAAAAATTGGATCGACTTCGCGTCTCGGCCTTTAGACGGTCATCAAAAAATTTAATTATTTTATATAAAAAAATCCAAAGCCAAAATCCAATTACACGAATCGATATATAACATGCTCAGCTACTTACCAAATAATTTTTTAACTTGATCTGATGATATTTAACTCACTTATGAAATATTTAAAATCGTGAACTTCTAAAAATAGTTTATTTTATTCTTTGATGTCTTTTTCCACTTAAATCTGGCCTAGCTCTAAGACCCTAAATGCTCTAGCGCTGCATAGCGTACATGCTGAGTTGCTTTGCGCGTGAAATAAAAATACTAATAAAGAGATTTTAATGTTGTCTGCCTTTAGGCGGAGCAGCGCAGCAGAGGGCTAATATAGACATTTCTAGAAACGTACAATTTCGTATTTGTTAGGTTATTGCTAGTGGAAATTTTAAACGTCTTAAAATAAATACATAAGATTACAATTAGCTTATAGGTCTTGAGCAATCACTAAATGTGTAACAATTTTCACTATGTGATTTAAAAAAAACTGGGTATGTGCCATCAACGTCGCATATTTCGTGTCATAGGTCCCACGCATGATCCTTCTCCCGTATAATTGGGTTTGGACTCGTTGATTTTGATTCCATCGGAAGCTCGACCAGATTATCCCTCCAAATATAAAGAGCTCTGAATTAATGCTATCAACTTCAGGTGAACGATTTTCCTTTGATCTCCGCATGGTCTTGGTAAATTCCTTATAGCATGGAAAGATTGTGATACTCGCACTTGTGGAACATGATTAAGGTAGAAACATTTTCAGTTAGGTAGAAAAATGTTTCCATCTAGATCCCGAATGGCAGTTGACCGAGATCTTAAGGTATTGTGCAATTCGTTGACTCTTTAAGTGTTCCTCCATTCATACTTGGTCTATATATATTCGTTTAGCTGGTCTTCTTGTAAGAACCGCTTTCTTACGATTACCAACCAAGTTTGGGTCTTAATGTACTATATTTTGTTGCTGATAGCAAGGCGATACACCACATTATACCAATCATGTTTGGGCTTAGTTTTCAGTATATCGAGAGAGGGCTGGGCGTCAGCGACAACTAATCTTCATTTTGATCTTAGTATTATTTTCGTTGCAAATCTTTATTTAACAGACCTTCGCAGGCGAATCGAGTTATATATTTTCTTGTCTTCCTTGACTTGTACGAAAATCTCCATCATAGCTTTGCAATGACTAGATAGTTGTCACTGTCGACGGATTTTGTTAACGACCGATCAGATCTCACATCTTGGACAACTCGAGTCTGCCTTTTAAAAATCAACACATGGTCAATTTGGCTTCGGAATGTTTTATGTGGATGTTGCCAAATGGATGTTTTTATGGGGAAAGGATGTACTTGCCACTTTGAGATCATGAGCGATCGCAAAGTTCATCATTATTTCCCCATATTCGGTCGCAGTTTCGTGTCGAGAGTATGGACCTATGTTATTATATAAGTCGGTCGGATTTCTGCCAGCTCTAGTATTAAAGTCACCAATCTGATATCGTGCTCAGATATAGAGCCCATCAGATCCTCATTGTTGTGAATCAAGTTCTATGAATTGTCATGAGAATGTGGGAAAAGCGAACCCATTATTGAAACCAAAATTCAATTCGATGTCGTCATATCCTGCCGGAAACTAATGATGAGTACTCTACATCGATTTCAAAATCAGAGTACTATAGTTGTTTTAGTAAGGCTGAAAACGTATTGTGAACTATTTCTATTTCAAAGGCACATTAGGAAAGTTTTATTGGTACAGGTCATAGGAACCCTTTAACCCCGATGGTAAGTATATCTTTATGAGTAAGGATCATACTTTGTATCTTGTTGGATACTATACGATGAATCCACCTACTATCAGACAGATGGAACAACGTAATGAATTGTTTGACAACATTTTGGTACATGACTTGAAAAAAGTCTGACAGAATACCTTTTCTCAGTCCTTTAACAACTTTAATAAAATAGATGGAAGTTTTCATCACCTTCAATAAAGTTTTATCATCTAGTCTAGCACATTTGTTATCGTTAATACACATTTCAAAGAATTTCCCATGGGATGGATCCATCCTATACTCAGACATAAAATTGTACAAAGAACCGAGAATCAAATACCAAAGACTTTGGGTGTGACATGATTTAATACGAATGTGAAAAATTATATTTTCATTTTAAGAATAAAATGTAGAAATGTCCTTTTAATCTCCTACACACATAGACTATACTACAACATATAGTATTTTAATATACTTGTACTATACGATTTATGTTTATGGAAATTTGCATATTCATGTGTACACATGATATATGATACATTTTTAACCAAAAAAAAAAACAAAGTACAAAAAGCTTATATCTTCGGGCCATTGTAAAAATCATATTACAAGTTGTGATGAATTCCCAAACAACATAATAGTATTGTTTATTCCTTATCATTATAATCATAAATCTATGTAGTTGTTGTTGTCGTTTTTTTGGCAAACAAAATAATTCTATAGAATAATCAAAAGCATAATTAATTATTAATTAAAATAAATCACATACAAAACGCATGATATCCTAAGCTTTCATCTCCTACACAAAATTGAGGCTCTGAACGTTCGGCGAAGGTTGCGGTCCTTACCAAATACCTGCTTATTTTTTGAAAGAGTTCGCGAGTTTGGGACTACTTCTTTGGGGCAGTTTCCTAAACAATTGAAGATTACAAGAATAACTCCATTATTCAAAACTTGGAATGATGTATCAAGTTATAGAGGTATAACGTCGATTTTATCTAAAACTTAGTTATTTGAAGTTGCAATAAGCAATTCCTTCAAAGAAGTGGTGCCTCGACAACTACAAACTTTATTGAATTCACCAGCTTCACAATCAAAGTTATAACAAGTTACAAGCAAGTTTATTAGCCATTGTAAAGCACTAGAACGGTTATACTCATTTGTGTTCTCAAATAACTAACTATAAGTAACCGCATCCAATACACCGATATTAGAAACAGCAAGTCCAAATTAATTCAAGCTTCATCGGGATTTTCACAAGGTTTTCATCTTGGTCCTTGGGTTTTGACTACTCGCATCGGCACAATCACTTGGTGTATGCTGACGACCTTAAAATATACCGAAATATCGATAACTTAAGCGATGTCGAGAAACTCCAACAGGACATTAAAAATTGAGCGAATTGGTGTATGTCAAATCGTCTCAAGCTGAACATCAATTATAAGTGTAAGACTTTATTATTTCAACGGAAATGTCGCTTTAGCGAGTGTCTGAGATCAAGTACCTAGGTGTTATTTTCATGAAACAGATTATTAGTAACACGTTTGGTGTTCGTTTTATGACGCAAACATCTATAACACTTAACTTGGAAAGGCCGTTGAGAGTATGATCATGAAAACTTGCATCGTTTACCACCATATTTAGATGGCTGTAAAGCATACAACACAGCAACTCTGGAAATAGATGCAAGCTAGCTTTGACGCACCATCAGTCTCCGAGATATGTCTGACTAAGCTTTCATTTGAGCTTTTATGCTTAGTGAAAGGTTCTCTTTTTACCCATGCTTAAAATAGTAGAACTAGCTTTTGGATTCCTTTGATCTTGCCACTGGATACCTCGTATTTGCATACTGATGAAGCATTCAGCAATAAGTTTGTCTCTCACGATATTGCCTTGTCTTTGATTTAGTTTAGTTCTTTGGCCATTGGTTTTCAAGCGTATATAGTAATATTGGAAGAATCTTTGTTATTTTGTGGTAGCTGATTTTGTGGTAGCTATTTTTCTATTTTTGATATTATTGTGATAGCTTTCATCATCAAACAAATTTGGATTCGTTGTAATGCACAGGCCGTATTGTCTCGACTTTGCTCTCTCTGCCTAACACCTGTTGAGACTGATGCAACACGGCTTGGCTGGCATTTTTGAGACTCTCATCAGCCCTTCCCTATACCCGCCGTATTGTCCAAACGTTGCTCTCTCTATCTATCACTTGTTCTGAATGATGCCACATTAGTATTTACGTTCTTATAGAGAAGTCAAAAATTTGATGGATTCATGAATCGCTACAAAAGATGATCAGTTTTTTCAACACTTGATTCGTAAACTAAGGACTGATGGAGTGTTCTAAAATAAAGACTTGAATTTTGAAAAAAAATGGTGGAAGCAAAGCTATATATTATATATATATACTATAAAAAGTAATACGCTACTGTAAACGACAGCATCAATTTTTTTTATATTTTATACTGTGCAATCTGTTTCGGGTCTCAACGCTCTCCCAACTCTTTCGTGGTTCACTTTTTTACGTCCAAAATAACGCGTTAATAGCCAAATCGAGAACGTACGGCTATAGGTCCGATTTGCGTAGAACCATCTGCACATTGCATAGCTCCGTGTCAACCTATAGTACTGCTAGGGAAGATGGATTGGCCCATGAGTTCTGCACTCCTAAAGAGGGTCATAGGTCTGTTCATTAACACTGCCGATCGTAATGCAGGTGGTAAAAATTTCCTTTTGTATCCTGCCCCTATCGAAATTCGAGAACCCGGTACCTCCCGCTCTATCTGCCACAGCTTTAACCACTGTGCCATTTGGGCGGTTTGATAGATCATGTGTAAAAATTTAAATCAGTAACATCGAAACAGTAAGTTGGTTCAGACTAAGAGACTCCTTATTTTCAGAGTGAAAAGTTCATTGTGAAAACTTCTTTATACACAAAAGATGGAAAAGAATTAACAGATGTACAGAAGAAAACGGATCATTTGGCGAAATGTATATTTTACCTATCTGTTAATGATGAAAGTTTAGACATCATTAGTTGTAAGAGTGCGAAGGAAATTTGGAAAACGCTTCAACAAATTCATACAAAGTATGACACTTGGCACGGTCTTTTACTCGTCCGTGATTTTGTAAATATACAGAACGAATCTTCACAGTCTATTGGTGATTACTTGATGAAACGCAATGCCTTGTACGACAAAGTCAAAAATGCGGGGTTTGAATTCAACGAAAAGGCAATTGAAGAATGAAGAATTCAGAGTGATGCAATAAATGACGATACTAAGGCATTAGCAACCAAGCAAACTGAGAAACCAAGAGATGTTAAGCAGAAGACGAATTATAATAAATCATCACAGCGAAGACAAAATAATGATTAATCACAGGAATTCAAACAATTTTTGCGATGTTAATCGCAAAATTGCCCAAATAAAACGCAACGACGCAAGGAAGAAACCATTAGCTCGAAAACTATAGCAACAGTTGTTACAGGACAAAAATGTCGTGCGTCATATAGTCGCTCTACAAATGATAAAACTACAAATATTGATTGTATGTGGATCCTTGATAGTGGTGCCACTGACCACATGACCTCGCACAGGTACAAGATGGTGAATTACAAGCAACTAAATAGCTACGTAGAAATTGCAAATGGAACGAATATTGCAGTTGAGGGAATTGGTTATGTTTCAATTAAGATGAGTGACGTGAATGGTGGTGATACGGTGTTGCTGAAGGATGTATTGTTCGTGCAGGACCAACGTTTGGGCCATATAAATATTATTTCGTTGAAAAAAATGGAATCAGAGTTAAAAATTGCAACAACGGAGAAAGAAGTCAATAAATGCGATACGTGTATGATAGGAAAGACTAAGGCGAAGCCATTTCCGAAGCAAAGTTTAACACGGGCGAAAAAACCATTATAATTGGTTTACACACAGACGTAATGGGGCCATTAATTGCTACGTCAATGGGAAATAATAAATATGTGGTTACGTTTATTGGTGACTATCAAGATTTGCTGTAATTGATATGTATTTCTCATATAAGTGACGTTTACAAATCATTCAACATTTATCGACGGAATGTTGAAAATATGCATAAACGAAAAATTGTGGCAATTCGTTCTGATAATGGTGGTGATTATTGTGGAAGTAAATTTTCTTCTGAATTTCAATTAATGGGTATCGAGCACCAATTGACGGTTCCAGGAACACCAGAACAAAATGGCATGGCGATGCTATTACAACGGCGTGTTACATTCGTAATTGATGCTCGACTACGGCAAATGACGGTGAAACTCCTTATGAAAGATGAAAACATCAATCTTCAAATTTATCTCATATGAAAGTATGGGGTTGTCGTGTGTGGTCAAAATTGAAGAACGTAAAGAACAAATTTTGCCCTCGTGCCGTTGCATGCATTTTTATCGGGTATGCATCATCATCTAGGGCATACAAACTTTGGAATCTCGTATTAAATAAAATTTTCAAGAGCCGTGATATTTGATGAGACTTGTTTCCAAATGAGGAATACAATTTTGAACCGCATATCTGAAAGTAAAAGAAATGAAGCAATAACATTTGGATTGAACATATTTCCAGTATATGAAGACGAAAATCACGATAAAGTTATTGAATCCACAGCAGAAATTTCGGAAGACAATCAACAGGACCAATACCGGACAAATGTGTTAGAAGGTGTCGTTACTCGAACTGGCCGTGAAATTAAAAAGCCTTGTGTGTATTATTGCGAAAGAAGAGAGCTCATAGTAACGACATACGTAGTATTTGCTGCTATACGGTGTTATTGACGAAGTCAATACATTATGAAAAATGCTTTATGAATTAAATTTGATGTACGTGATTTATGTAGGTGAAGCGAAACATGTACTGTCAATAAAAATAACTAAAACTGAAAATGGATATAGCATTCATCAATCGTATTTCGCAAGAGACCTTTTAGCTGACATAAATATCGGAAATTGCAGTAATGTGAAATCTCCAATGAATTTGAGCGAGAAGTTAATGAAAACAGAAGACGCCGATGAACTTGATGAAGAAAACAGCGATGCATAGCATTGAGTACAGTTGAGGCAGAGTTCGTTGCATTAAGTGAAGTTGCGAAGGAATATACATTGATGAAGAATTTAATGGAAGAAATTGGTCTTGCAAGTTTTATGAGCCAACCAATTATTATTAACGTAGACAATCAAGGAGCCATCCATTTGGCAGAAAATCAAACGATTTCTGAAAGATCTAAGCATATAGAATTGAAGTGGTTTCATATTCGAGAAAAGATCTCAAACGGATCAATTTCACTGAAATACATAAAAACCAATGATAATTTAGCCGATTCGTTAACCAAATGTATACCTGGTTTGAGACTCGTGGAGCATTTGGGTCATTTGGGGATCTGATATCCAGAAGGAATGTTAGACTGTGAACATGCCCCACGTGTATGCCTGTCATAGAACAAGACCAAACCATGTAACAGAAGGACACTAAACTAAATAAATGACATTACATAAAATGCGGTTTTAGTGAGTCGGTTTTTACAAAGCAAAAGAGTTGTATCATTTTTATATTTCGTGTAAATAAATTTCATTGCGACCTGCCAAAATATCACCTATATGCCTGTAGTCAGTTGAAAGTTCATAATATCTGCTAAGTCGTTGACTAAATAATTTGGTATACGAAGTATATATTCAGGCGAATCATCATACAAGATTTTTTCCACATTATGCAAGTAACTACTAATTCCTTAAATTTTTTACTATATGAACATCAAAGAAAATTCTTAAGATTTTGACTATTTGGCAAACATCTTACTATATTTTTTGGATAGGCCTATCTGTATACTATAACCCTGTTGAGTGGTTTGAAAAGCTAATGGGGTTTACATATGGAAGTTGAGTTAATACAAAATCCATAAATTTTTTACCATATGAACATCTAACAAAATTCATATTTTGAGCCAAACTTAAATATATATTTTTTTAAATGGTTTTTCAGGCCATTGTTGACCCGTTCCTTGTCAAGTATCTGAAACCATCAGTTACGATCACAAGCCAATATATGATGTTAACTAATACTAACATGTTTTTGTTGAACTTTTAAAATTATGTATATATTTAGTATAAACTTCATTCGCATATTTGGTATCAAAAATCATCATAAATAAGGTCCCTAAATATTGCGAGTCTCTAACAAAAGCTATACCAATCGGGAAACTCAACTACACTAGTTCAGACTACATCAGCTTTTCGTATGAAAATCTATTGTTTTCTGTTTTGGTGACAAATCCATTGGACAAACTGAAAATCACCGTAATAATACAAATTTTCCAGAGCCCCAATTCCGTAAATGACATTCGGCAAAGTTTTTTATACCTGTAAAGCGAAGAACGATTACAACGCTTTATTAGAACAATTTTCGAAAAAATTGAAGTAAGCACAACTTAGCTGTGTCATAGCAGAACTGGCAACCATATTAGAAGGCTACAGCAACATTCGTATAAAAGAATAAAAAGTCTAAAATAGATCAACCCAAAGTATTTAGTACATCAAGAAAACAGTAACATATATAACCATCCTGCAACGCCCCATAATCTTTACAAAACTCAACGAATTAATCAGCCAAACAGGTGTGGTAGGTGAAATTGAAAAAAAAAGTGCAAACGTCTATATCTGTTCTATCAGCAAATCCATATTTAAGGCCCAGATAAAACCGCATGTTTGAGAGTTAAGAAATTTGAACAGACAATCTAACCGACTGTCAGAGTAAATATTTAATACTAACACAGATAATCCGAGGTTCCATAAACTAAGCTTAAGTTTATATTATAACGGAATCTTAATTATCCATTTGGATAATTAATATTTAATTGCAACACTTTGATTTTACATGTGATGAATTACATACATACATAAATACATATACATATGTATACTTAAGTATGTAAGTATACACACCTATAAGTAGACAAAAAGTGTTTTTTACACAATGGAACAACAAAATAAACAAATCTTAAATTTTTCGGAAAATGCTGATATGAAAATTGTTGTTGAAACAGATTATTATGATATCATTTTTCTTCAAAGCATATATAACAGAAAACAATGCCGTAATTTATTCATGCCATAGAAGTATATACAATGATTAATTACAAAGTAAAGAATGACGTGTAAAAATTTTCTTAAAAATTATCTACTCCGATATAAATTATGTACTCGTATATCCATATATACATACTCATATATAATGTGTTTTGTTAGAATGTATCACGAGATTAAAAATTATGTTGCAAAACAAAACTCCATTTTTATTTCTCATAATTTTGTATTATTCAGAATGGAAAACAACCGGCTTATTATATATACATACATATATGTTGTGCTTTTACATATATGTTGTGCTTTTTTGTGTGATAATTATTATAATCTTAAATATGCTTCATAAGGGATTACATAATATTAACACTTTGATGATTATATGTTTTATGTTGAAAAACAACAAGCGAAGGTATTAATGTAGATATTTTGTTTTATAGTGTGAAACAGTGTGAGTGTCTCCTCAGGACTCATTAAACGACTTTATTGTAGTCAATTATATGTCTCTTTACTCATATGAGATAGACAAACAAATGCTATTGATTAGAATTTTCCAAACGGCCGGAATCTACTATACACCCATTAGAACCGCTGTAATTGCTTCAGCTTATTTTAACAGTATATAATACACAACCGAGCTTTTTCCAACCAATACAAAGTATGACATTGGGGCCGTGAACTTTAGGTTTGTCCATCGGTGTGGCATACTAACCGAGATATTTCCAAGATTTTCCATCACAATACGAACGCAGAAATTCTTAACGTTTTAACATTGGAGCAACTGTTCACAAGCAACTTAATATCTCTCGGTTGAGTAAAGCACCTATTTGAGTTTTAAAATTGATTGTTGAGTCACTTCCAATCACTGTTGGGCGTGTAAATTACACGATGTTATTTACATGTAAAAAACGTATTATTTACATAAAGTTATTTTTCACATTCTATATGTAAAAAACGTAAAAAACGATTTTATGTAAAAAAAACTGAGGCACCATCTCTTATTAAATCTAATTGGAACTAAACACCATCTGTTATAAAATCTCTTATTATTTTACGCATATAATTTTTGAAATAATTAATTGTGTAGAATTTTTTTCGGCTACATACTTAATGTCACAATAATTGATTTAGATTAAAATTATTGACAGGTTAATTTCGTTAAAAATCATTTTAACTGGTTCGGAAGGTGGAAAAATCGCTTTCTATCTGATAACACGGACTTCAAAACTTGAAAATACCGATTTATCAATGTTAATTAATAAAAAGCAAAGTGAATTTTTGACATTTTAAAATAGATGGCACTGTGCATGCTATTATCTTCGTTGTTTACATGTTACTTACGTTTTATGTAATTTACACAGTGTTTTACATAATTTACATAAAAAAAATGCAAAAACGTTTTTTGCATGTAAAATTTTAACAGTGCTTCCAATAATCGTGCTAAATCTTCTTGACTTTGCCTTTAGTCATTAGGTTATGCCTCCAATTCTTTATTTTCAAAAATGTTCAGTATTAACTGATATCGCTCTCTTTAGGATTGAAACCCTCCGGACTCTAGTCTTGACTCCTTCACTAACTTTTTGGAAACTCAATTCAAAGGAGATAATAAGTATGATAATATATTAATTGGTGATATAAATATCCCAGCCAATACAAAAGAAGATTTTGTGATATATTATAAAAACACATTAATGAGTTTTGGCATGATTGTTACAAACACAAATGTTACCCGAACTGCCAGTGGTAATATTCTTGATCATGTGGGATCCAGTTTTGTTAACATCGATAGTGTATCAACATCAACTATTTACTACAAGAAATATACAAGAAGAACCCTTGAAAAAAAAATCACTGACTACAAAAAAGTAAATGACCATTTTGATAATTTTTTACATACAATACCATTTAGTGATATGGATCCCAATGAAGTATTAACATCCATAATTCAAAAATATAATGAGTTAATTAATAAATTCACCAGAACTAAACGTATTGTAGCCAAACTGAAAAATACTTTATGTACATGGATTACATATGACATATGGCTTTTGATTCGTAAAAAAAATCAAATTCTCAAAAAACACAAATTGAATAGAACCAATGAATGTTTAAAAGAACGACTTGCTACTATTAGCAAACAATTAAACTTATCCAAGCACTTAGCAAAAAAACAATACTTCAATAGAATGTTTGTTGATTCAAATCAAAAAGATTTATGGAAAAATATAAATTTCTTTTTAAACAAAAATCATACGATCAAATCCATGCAGATAAATTCCATCGTCTATGGCTGTTCTTTTAGTAATACTGTGGATATTGCTAATGTATTTAATAAATATTTTGTACAAGTCGGTAGCTCTATTGGGGTAAAAATATACACAAACATAATACGATCCATCAAATATGAAACATCATTTACTTTTCGTCAGTAACACCAGTAGAAATATTCAATATTATTTGTTCTCTTGAAAATTTTAATGGGAGAGGTCCTGATAATATTAGTAATAGTGTTACTAAAAATAGAGCTTATTTTTTCTCAAATGTTTTGTCTGGAGTATTTGAAAATATATTAAAAACTGGAATTTATCCAAATTGTTAAAAATAGCTAAAGTTATTCCAAATTTAAAAGTGGTGATTATGAAATAGTCATAAATATACAGACCAATCTCCACTTTATCTGTATTTGATAAGATATTTGAAAAAATTATTGCCACTCGTTTGTTAGTCTTTTAAAACCAACATAAATTTTTCTATTCTTTCCAATATGGTTTCAGGAAAGGATTAAGTACGGAACTTGCTCTTGTGGAAATTGCTAGTATGATCTATTCTGCCTTTGATAGACAAAAATTAGTTGGAGCATTATTCTTAGATCTGCAAAAAGCATTTGATTGCATCGACCATGATCTTCTTTTAGATAAATTGTATAGTTACGGTATTCGTGGTGTCATATTTAACTTGCTTAAAAGTTATTAGTCGCCGGTCGTAGCTTAATGGTTAAGAGAGTTTCTCATCACGCCGCGGTCTCGAGTTCGATTCTCGCCGCTGACCAAAAATTAAAATGCACCGGATGACATAAATTGCGTTTGTGTGTAAAAACATTCGTTGGGTTGACCACCTACAATGTGCACCAATCGTTAAAATTGGTTCGTAAGGTCTCAGTTGAGACGCGGTAAGGGCCGTTTACGGCCTCTAAGCCATAGATTATTTTAAAAGTTAATCAGAAAACAGGAAACAGTATGTTGTGGTTGATGGAGTTTGTAGTAAAGTAAGAGATATTAAATGTTGTGTTCCTCAGGGTAGTGTACTGGAACCACTTTTATTTCTTATATTCATTAATGACATATCATATCTAACGCTGATTGGTCAAGTTAGCATATTTGCAGATGATACTGCTTTGTTTTACGAAAAAGAAAATCCTTTTGGCATTGTGGATGACACTAAGCATGATTTTGATGTTCTTTTAGTATTTTAAATCCAATATGATTTCACTGAAATAAAACAAAATTTATTGTGTTTCACTCTCCTCATAAATCAGTTAGCTGTTTGTCTCCACTGCAAGTCTGTGATATTGGTATTGAAAGAGTTAATTCTTTGAAATACCTCGGAGTAATATTAGATGAACGTAAGTCGTGGCAGGAGCACATTAATACTACTTGTAATAAAATAGCTCCACTTGTTGGCCTCATCAGGAAATTATCATGGTTTCTTCCTACGTATGTTCTGCTTAAACTTTATTTTTCATTTATTCACTCAAGGATTAATTATGGCATTCTTGTATATGGAACTGCTTATGCGTCAAGGATTAAGCAACTGCAAATCATACAAAATAAAAGTTTGAAAGCAGTTTTTAAACTGCCTATTTTATTTTCTACTAAAGAACTATATACTAGAGATCATTTAGTTTTGCCCATTATGGGGATGTCATTGTCTTATATTAAGATTATTTACAGTAACCATAAGTATCTAACTAGACACTCCGACAAGCTTAGTATTCATCATATAAAAACAGAATATGGGAGAAAATCTATTACATTCTTTGGTCCATTAGTTTTTAATAAAATACCAGATAAAATAAAGAAATCAGAGTCATTTTTAAAGTTTAAACAATTTAAAAAATTATTTAAAATCATTAGTTTGTATGCACTTTTAAAGTAAAATTGTTACAATAAGTACGAATATATTTTATGTCACATAAGTTATGAGTATAATATTGATTTTGTATCATTGTAAAAATAATTATACTTGAATTATATGTTTTTATATAAAAATTATAATGTATCACTGATTAACCTTTAAAGGGCTCCTGTCCACTTGATAATCAGTGATACAATGAAGAATAAATAAATAAATAAAAAAAAACCCACTCATGATACGCTATTTTTTTCGCACAATGACCTTACCATAAATGTCTAAGTGCATTTGGTAAACCACAGCCGCGTTTTCTACATATTAAAGAAAAAAATTTACACATCTCGCAAATAACGAGTATTTGGCTCAGAATCTGGCATTTTGACTACAATCGATTGCTGGTGCTAGGACATTTGCATATCTAGATGTCAGATCATATCTAAAAAGCATATGGATAAACATTCGTTAAAATTGTTGTTAACATTTTCTTGTTTGTCTCCAAATAGAAGAAATGATTTTACACATGACTTGAGCATTCGGATCTTGGTTTGTGCATTATACGCTGCCAGTCAACATCTCAAAATGTCATAGTTTGTTTTCATTTCATTAAATGATAGAGCTAATTATTACTTACATACGACCAAAAACATCATATTTGTGCTATGCAAAATGCCAAAGTTACAGCTAAAACAATTTTGGTATTCATAGTTGTATTAGACCATTATTGAAATAGTGTTTTATAAAAGAATGTGTTTTCTCGAGTTGTCATAGTTTATTCTATTAAGGTATCCTGAAACAAATTTGTACTAGTTGTAGAATTTTTTGCTATGACTTTTAGTACTTACCGCCCAGGTGGCGCAGTGGTTAAAGCTGTGACAGTCGGAGCGGGAAGTATCGGGTTCGAATCCCGATAGGGGCTGAATGCAAAAGGGGTTTTCACCATACGATTACGATCGGTGGTGTGAATGAACATATCTATGACCCCCTGTTGGAGTGCAGAATTCATGGGCCAACCCATCTTCCATGACAGTACTATAGGCTGTCATGCAGCTATGCAATGTGCAGATGGTTGTAAATCGGACCTATAGCCATACGTCCTCGATTTGGCTGTAATGGCGTAAGGTAAGGACGAAAATAAGCGAACCGCGAAAGAGTTGGGAGTGCCTCGAGCCCCGAAACCCGATTAGAGATAAAAACAAAACAAACAAAAACAAGACTTTTAGTACTTGTTTTAGTTTAATTTAATATTTGTGCAACTTCTGAGATAAATAACGAAGCTTGTGCTAGTTTTAACGGAATTGGAAATTGCTGCTCATAAATAAACTAAACTATTTTAGTTTATTTTTATGATAAATGAGTGTAAAACTATTAATAAAATATTGATTGTTGTAGGTGATATGCAGGTTGAAAAAATTGTTTCAAAGGACAGTGCTGTTAATACGGAGAAAAAATATTTTAAGGTACATTTTAGATGTAAATTGTTTTTTTTTTGGTTATAGACATTGTGTAAATAGAATTAGTCGAAGTTGCAAATACCCCAAGTCAGTGGCGTAGCTACAAGGGCGCAAACCCCGCGCTGCAGGAGGGCCCGCAACGATAGGGGGCCCGCTGCAACGCGGAACGCGGTCCCGTGGTCTTTGTTATGTGATCCGAAATTTGATACTAGATGTCATTACTTGTTTATGCGTTATAATACATCATGGACACATATGTCTTTTGATAACCCTATTCAATAGCTAAAAATATTTAATACCTGCTAAAAGTTTTTGTTTTGATTGTGGACATCCATGATCATTGATCAAATTTACGAAAAAAACAGCATTTGCGGGAAGTTTTGTTGAATCACTTTTTCGCAAACAAAACTGCAGCTGAAAGTCATCGTTTGCTCGTGGATTTGTAGAGTGAGCATGCTCTTTCAAAAACACAGTGCTTTGTGTGGTTTAATCGCTTCAAAAGTAGTGATTTTGACATTAAGGACAAAGAGCATCCTGGTCAGCCGAAAAAGTTTTAAGCTGAAGAATTCGAAGCATTACTCGATCAAAATTCATGTCAAACGCAAGAAGAACTTGCCGAATCATTGGAAGTTGATCAAGCAACAATTTCCAGACGTTTGAAGGCCTTGGGATTCATCTGAAAAAGATGGGAAATTGGGTGACATACGATTTGAAGCCAAGAGACGTATGGAAAGACGATTTTGCATGATCGAAATGCTACTCGAGTGCCACAAAAATCCATTACGATAATCTCAAGCGCAAAAAAGCGTATCTCAAGAAAGACGAGGCAGACCCATCGACACTGAAGCCGAATATTCACGGAGCCAAGGTTATGCTGTGTATATGATGTGATCCACTATGAGCTGTTACCAAGTGGCCAAGCCATCAATCCTCAACTCTATCGTCAAAAATTGTTTCGATTAAAGCAGAAAATTCAGGCAGAGCGGCTATCACGTATTCGATCAGATATGAGTCAATTATTTTCCACCACGATAACGCTCGGCCATACATTGCGGTGCCGGTCAAAAATTACGAGAATAACGGATGGAAAATTCTGCCTCACCCGCGTTATAGTCCAGACCTTGCTCCTTCCGACTACCACCTATTTCGATTCATGCAGAATGCCCTAACAAGAATACGCTTCACTTCAAGGTATCGAAAATTGGCTCGATTCGTTTTTGACCGCAAAGCCGTCGCAGTTTTTCTGGGACTGAATCCATAAATTATCAGAAAGATGGGAAAAAAGTTGTGGGTAGCGATGGGCAATACTTTGGATAAAAAATCTTGTGACATTTTTCCACAATAAAGGCTCAAATTTAAAAAAAATCCGGTTTTTAATGCATACTTAATAGCTTCCAGTATTTCATGTAGTATTGACATGTTTATTATTGTTTCTTACGTTACCTGTAACAGTCGCAACAGTGGAACGATCTTTTTCTAAATTGAAAATAATAATAAATTAATTTTTGATGAACATTTTTTATTACTCTGAAGGGAAAGATATGCAAGGTGGAGGGAGGATAGTCTAAGGGCCTACATTAAGTTTTGCGGGGAGGCCAAAAATTTGTAGTTACGCCACTGCCCCAAGTTCAAGTGCAATGATAGTTGGCGATACGGTGGGTCGTAAAAAGGACCCGGAATTTTAATTAATTTAGCTAGATTATCCATTACAATTAATCATAATACTTAATTATAAATTTACAGCTGTTTTTGATAGGAATCGGAAATCGAACAGATCTCAAGTATGATCACGATGATGCCATCTCGCGCTTTAGCAGGGTTCGAAAATAGTAAGAAGATGTAAAAGAATGCAATCATAATGTTAAATTTAATAACGATTTTGTAAACAGTGGTTCGGAATATATACCAGAAACAGAATCTTCAGATTCTGAAATACTTTCACCGAAAAACAGTCTTTTAAAACAAAAAACTACTATGGATTGACATCACGAAATAAAATTAAGAGAAAGAGAGGCCGCAAGGAAGCGAAAACCACAAGGCTAACAACGGAGAAAAAACAACTCAAAGATGAATATAATTCTGGAATGAAACACGTTAACTTTAAAGGGCAAACCATTCCTGCTCGTAAAATTGGTCCAGGTTGTGACTCAAAATGTAGATTAAATTGTCAATTCTACCGTAAGTTCTGAATATAGAACTATTTAAACAATTTTTGGCAGTTAGGCAATATCGATACTCAAAGGGAATATGTATTAAGACATATAAGTATTTGGCCATCAACAAAACTTATAAAAAAATATTAGTTAGTTACAAATTAAATATTTCCAGGAATAAATCGACAATGGATTGTTATAATATTTAAAAAACGGTGAACTAGATAAGCGTGGACAATTTATCCGAACAGTATCAGAAACAAAAAACGCAACACACGAATCCGTCAGATTACACATTAACTCATTTCCAAGGATCGACTCGTATTATCTTCGAAAAGATTCTAAACGCGAATATCTAGTATCAGATTTGAATATTACCTCAATGCATCGGTTGGATTTAACTTGGGTTAGACAGGAGAAACCAACTATTTCACTTGCATCAAAACGCCAGTACTACGACATTGTCACCAATGAATTTAACATTTCATTCGTCATCCCAAAAAAGGATAAATGCAGTGGTTGCATTATATTTGAAAACACGGGAATAGACAGCACTGACGGGGATTTTGCTATTCATTTAAATAAGCTAAATGTTCAAGAGAACTTAAGGACTTCGACAAAAAAATTGCTCTAGAGAATAACGGGAACATTTTAGTAGTGGTATTCGATTTCCAAAAGGTTTTAACTTACCCAAACGCCGATGTATCTACATTTTTTATTAAAGAAATTGTTTTGTATAGGACGAAAGCGTAGCTAAGCGAGGTCTAAACGAACTGATTAGCAACCTGAAAAAATACATAGAATTTGAGAAAGTAAAGAACCAAAATATAGAAGAAAATCGTGTTTGGTTAGACAACTGCTTCCACCAGAACAAAAATAAATTTTTTGATTGCCTTCTATGCTTGGGCTGCGAATAAATGTCTATAAGATAAAAATTAGCCTAAGATATTTAACTAAAGGCCATACACAGAATGAAGGAGATTCAATCCACGCGACAATTGAAAATCGTAAAATGTATTAGTCAATGGTACGAAATAATAAAACTCGCGAAAGTAAATGAACCTTTTTATAAAATTGTAGAAGTGAGCCGAAACGATTTTTTGAATTTCAAACCTCTTTGTGATATTACTACTTTAAAAAAGGATGATCTTCTCATATCTTAATTGAAGAAACTGGTATTCTCAACCAATTCACTTGTAGTTCACTTTAAAATAAATTGGAGTGATTCTTCCAAATTTATTGTGCTCGTTGAAGTCGGCAAAAAAGAGGAAGGAAATCGAAAAAAATACCTGAATTAGTTTTAAATTTTCAATCTGCAATTTGTTACCCATTCAAATCAGTTTTTTAAAATGGAAAGATTTGAATTATCTACCAGAATATCATTTAAAATGATAATGAAGATTATTCTGATGAAGATTGATTTAAAGACTTTCATTGCCTTTTTACAACAATTTAATAATAATTATTATTATATTATTTTATTTTATACTCAATGGAGAAAATGATATAATAAATATAACATGGCCTAAAGATTTAGAAGTTATACTGTTAAACTATGATTTTCCAATTTTTCGAATAGCATGTTAATTTCAAACAGATTAAACCGAACCAACCAAAATAGTATACTTAAATAAACTAATATTGATAATTTAATGGATATCCGGTTATTACTTGACAATAAAACTAAAAAAAACTTCTCCTGTAAAATCAACAATTTGGACTTGTCATAGAAAATAAAATCGTAGTCCTAAAGGAAGATGAAGAATTTGATACAGATTTTGAGGATAACTATTACAAAGTAGTAGCAAGTTTGAATCTCGCGTTAAGAACTAGAATCGAGTCAATCTTACCGCTAAATGATTCCATTCTTGAAACCTCAACTTCAGGATTCCACGTGGATGTAATGCTACCAAAGCTATCTATCCCGCTATTCACAGGCGATTATACTGAATGGAAATCATTTCATGATCTGTATTGATCCACCATTCACGATAATCATCGGCTGATACCATCGCAGAAGCTGCAGTATTTAAAAGGAACACTTAAAGGAAAAGCAGCAAGCCTTTTGAAGCATTTTAACATTACACTACATTGAAGCATTGCAAAAACTTCGCGAAAGGTATGATAGGAAGTAGCATACCATATATTCGTTTATAAAAAAATTCATGGCACAATCTTACATTGTAATCGCAAATAGATTGAAAGAAAGGACTGTACTCGACACATCGGATCAGATTTTACGAGGTTTAAAGGCTTTGGGCGATGAAGCTGAATCAAGAGAACATTGTCTGATTAACATTTTGGTCACTAAATATGATCTTCCAACAGTCAAACAAATTTTCGAATTCTTAAATCAACGAATTGATGCACTTGACTGAATAAAATGCTCTTCCAAACGATCTCAAACTAATTTCAATCAGCCCAAAATCAATATTAAAAGCTACGTCGCCCCATCAAGTTCAAGTCCTCAAGAGCTGCCAATTTATTCTCTATGCTCTGGAGAAAGGCATAGATTAGTTGAATGCCCCATGTTCAAGAATATGAATATCAAAGAGAGACAAAGTTCGATGCAGCATGAGAATCGTTGTTTTAATTGCATGAATAATAACCAGAATGTGTATAGAAAAATGTCACAGTTTTGATGTCGTCACTGTAACCGAAAACATCATACCTTGCTTCATGAAGACCCGTCTAACCAAAACACATCAAATGTAGCTGTTGGCAAAATACAAGCAGAAGAAGAAAATAAACCCAATTTCATTCGCCAAATATGTACCACTACTACCAAACATACCACATGTGCCAAATATTACTTGATTCAGAAAAGGACTAAAAAGGAGCAGTGCAAAATTGGCCATATCGGGCATTGGAGCTACCAGAAACGGTTATTCAAGTGAAGCAGTACAAATCAGACCATTGAACAAAGCAACCCCGAACTTTCAGATAGAAGCATTTGTATTTTCCAAGCTAACAGCCAAACAATTATCTATTGCCGAGCACCTCAATATACATGATTTTAAGAAGTTTGAATTAGCGGATCTTCACTTTTACAAGGGTTACGACATTGATGTCATTATTGGTGCCGATAATTTCTTTACCGTACTATCTGACGGCAAATTTTCTCAAAACCAACTAATACAAAATACCTAATTAGGATGGGTAGTTGCAGGGAAAACAAATGATTGCAACCCGAGAAAATCTTTCACCATTTCAGTTCACAACCGTGATGACCATTTCGAAAATATATTACACAAATTTTGGGAGATTGTTAAAGACGTTCGTGAATATTGGGTGTCTCATAGTGGTGATTGGCAGCGTCCATATTGAAACAGATGTTTTCATGAATTCTGTTCGTGGCCAATTTTAGTATTAAATCTCACCGTCTTAATTTTTCTGGAATCTTTTATAATCTAATTTTTGTATGACTGTGTCTAATACGAATACATGGATAAGCAACCTACACTTAGTAGGCTTCTTATCCACGAAAGTTTATAGGGTGGGATGTTGTACTATCACTTGCATTCGAATCGACTTTTAAAGTCGAATCGAAAAAGTGATAGATAGTATGTTATAAAATTTTCGACTCCAAAGTGAACGTTGATGTGGCAACTTTTTTCGAAGATAGAATTACAACAACAATTTAAATTTGACATTTAACTTTTTTAATAACAAAGCGTCACTTCAAATTACAAACTATGTACTAGTGTTGTTAAAATACGAGTAAAATGAATATTGCTGTGGCTATAATTATAAGTGCAGTTGATAGTGTCTCCAGAGGAAAGAGATAATCTTAATTATACCATAGAAAGACGATTTTTGAGAGATCGGTATAATGTTATGGATTTGTCAAATGAAAAGTGAGTTAATTTTTCTTTCTAAAACTATAAAAGTGAGTTATATAAATATTGTAATGTTGATTTTAGATTTTTGGAATCATTTCGTATATCCAAGGATATTTTTAAATACCTTATTACGGAAATAAAACCTCGATTTAGTTCAGCAAATCGAATCACCAAAATTGCTCTAGAAACCAGGCTAGCGGCTGTGCTGAATTTTTATGCGACAGGGTCATACCAGCGAACTGTTGGTGATATTTTGTTCCATAATATGGACCAATCATATTTTTCCAGGACCTTAGATGATATTACGCAAGCTTTAGAGGCAACTATCTGTCGAAAATTCATCACATTTCCTGATGCACGGCCCAAATCTTTATATAAACAGAGATTTTTTGAAGCAACCAGCCATCCCGGTGTGATCGGGTGTATTGACTGCACACATATAGATATTATCGCACCGCGCGTAAACGAACACATTTTTGTGGACCGACGGGGAAACCATTCGATGAATGTGCAGATTGTATAAAATTATTTTAATTATTTCCATACAATATGTTTAACTGAGTGATTTATATATTTTTTTCAGATATGTAACTACGACCTGTTAATACTTTCTATTTGTGCTCGTTTTCCGGGATCAACTCACGATTCTGCAATATGGCAGGTATCAAAAGATCGGCGCAAACTGCAGGTGGCTTATGACAATGGGGAACGAAATGCATAGTTGATTGGCGATTCAGGATATCCATTGGAACGTTTTTTATTTAACCCCATATCGCAATCCAACCGAAAGGCAAACGACTTATAATATATTGCATGCTCAAACACGAAATCCAATTGAAAGGAGTATAGGAGTCTTAAGGATACGTTTCGCTGTATCTAAGTAGAAAGAGTGCTCCGTTATATGAACCTGTTAAAGTCGACAAAATTGTTAACGTTTGTGCTGCACTGTATAACATGTGCTTAATAAATAAGCTACAAATGGTAGAGTTACCACGTCCTTCTGAAGAAAGTGCCCCTATCCGCGAGAACAAATTCGAATATGACGACATAGAGCAAAGTGAAAGTGCACAGGCGATGCGTTCTTCCTCTAAATAAAGTTTCCTCTCCGCTACTTTTAACCGCCTTTCCTCCATCATCAGTCTTTCATTATTTATCACGTTTGCTTCTTTTACTAGATTTATTATTTCAATATTAAATTCCTGTTGTTGTTTTGCCTGCGCTTCTTGTTTTTCACCTTGGGCCTTAAGTTCTTCGAACAATCGATTTGTTGCCGTCATTCGTCGTCTCTGGGTTCGATGGATTGTTTCGGTTGATGATGTTGTCACGGTATCCAAAATTGGAACTTCGTGTGAAATGTTAACCGCTAAAACCATTTCCATTTCAGGCTCATGACCTGCATCAAAACCAGATAAACCAACAACCGACTCTGTTAAGCCAGATAGCTTAACCACCCGCTCCTCTTAATCGGAGAGAAAAACGGTGCGTGTTCCACCACCAGTTCGGTTAATATCCGTAATGGTTTTTCTCTTTTTTTTTTAATTTTATTTTTATAATCTGCCCATACCTAACAAAAAAAAAATATTATTTGATCTATAAGCGTAGACACATCTTTAACGTATCTACTAACCTTTTTCCACAAATCAGCATCCCGTGTGGGTGGGCCTTCTCCATTTAACTGCCTTGCCAGGTCAGTCCAATTCCCATTAATTGATGCTTTAGATGTTACCCCACTGAAGCAACCGGTTATTAAATCCGTGTGGTTTTCCATATAATCAACCATTATGGCAAACTGTTTAACAGTGGTGAATTTTTTTTGTCTTATAAATAATTGAAAAAAAAATTAGGTTATGCACAAAATAAAAAGACATTTTACCAATTAAATATTTATTGCAATACAGGTAAAGCCATGTATAATTGTTTTAGAACTAACGCAGACATTTTTGCAAATAATATTATATTTATTTATGAAAATATTCGATGAATATTTTCCGTCTATAAATTTATATAATTTATATAGCTCGGACAACAATTTCACTTGAACTAAACTAAGTGATAGAAAAGTATCATTATCGCGAGTCGAATATATTACAACATACCAATTTTCGACTTTCTGGTCGAATTTCGAAAATTCGAAATTACAACATCCCACCCCATATTTTACACTATATTGAGTTCGTAGAAAAGATTCGACTGTAATTTCACAGTCAGTAACTGATCATAATTTATATGCAAATGGGTAACGTGAATCCAACTGAAGTGGTTTCGGATATCTCGTATTTCGATATTACTGGTCAGACTCTAGCTAACCGAGAGTATAAGTGATGGCAGTTGTTTTTTCAAAACTATAACAGTTTTGATTGATAAACAATTAATAAAAGATTCCGATTCGCTTTCTGCCTTCTTAAAATGATTCATTACTGCGCCATTTGGTTGGTTTATCAAAATAAATTAATAACAAAACAGAACACATTGTTTTACAAGAAGCACATGTGTCCAAAAAACAAATTAATTTAATTAAAATATAACACAGCGCTGTCAGCATTAAACAGAAATTGATTTTCTAATTTTATTAATACAGATTTTGTTGAATTTTGGATGTCTTTAAATTTTATATAGACCAAAAATGTGCTAAAATTATATAATTTGCTCGAAGATGGCAAAGTACGAGTATTTAACCATTATACACGAAAAAAAGAAGAAAATTAATTTGATTTTCGTTTCTCTCGTTTAATCGTAATAAAATTTATGAATTTTACTCCAGATTTTTTACGACATTGTTCCAAATGTTTCCCAATAACAACATTCCAACGAAAAAAATGTGACATAATTGTTATTCTATAAAGAGGATCAACGACAGAAACCAAAAGTCTTGTTTATATCAAACTTAAACAATTTCGAACGTTATACGAGTTTTATGATCAGGAACATTGCGTTTTATTTATTTAATTATCGCGCTTAATTTATTGAAACATTAATATTTCGAAATAAGAATTAATTAAAAATATTGAAACACGAACTACTTAAAAATCACATAAATTTACCAAAAATCTATCTGTGTGTAAGAAACATGTATACTTCAATTCGAAGCTTTTAATCGTTCTCTTTCGTTTTATTAGATTAATCTTAGACGATATAAAATCTTAACCGATGGTGGTGTAATTTATGATCAAAACACTTAAAAGATTACGATTGACTTGGGATACATAAAATAACTGTTAAGATATTATTGCAATTGTTTTATTATTGGTGTTATTGTTAGAATGATTTAAGAGGTATGGTATAAAACAGGAACAACATCAAATACTCCATTTTCGCTTACCCATGTATCGAGTACCACGTCAACGTAATTCAGACCTCCTTTAAAAAAAACTACGTAAACTGGACTCATTGCGGAATTGTACTTCAGACTTTATCCTTCTTCCTATAGGTTTGATTTATTCCATAGTATTCATCTGATTAACCTCAGTTCAGACAATCAACAGATTGAATAGTCTCAAATACAGGTGTAGCTCAAACATTCGCTTATCGACTATCTCATTTCAACACATCCTTATTTACCTGTGGCAAAATGAGAAATCCAACTCCAAAATTTCCGAGGTCATCCAATGTGAAGCAATGTACAAGTTTGGGACAGATGGTCTCCAATTTTAATAATAATATTGAAGACTGCTAATCGAAGCCAATCTCCAAGGTTCAGTAGGAAAATACGTTTATAAAATAAAAAAGTTTTGTAGATTACAGAGCCATCTAACATGTAATCGAAGTTAAATTTACGAGGTTAATATTACAGATTTTATAAAGTTATCCTCGCCCACCTACAAGGAGTAGAGTTTATCGGTCATATTTATCCAGAATGAGTTAGTTGTATTGTCTGCATTGTACTGAATTACCAATTCAGCTCAATTTATTTATATTTAGACACTATATTTCTAGAAACTATTACAAATTAGCTTTCAACACCGACGTAAGTTGATCTTGGGCCGTCCTCATCCCTTGCTCTTCCTCCACCTTCCGAATTAGCATACAAATTTATTTTGATTTTGGGCGCCAGTCTGAATGTGGCCGGCTCAGTTCGGTTGGCCAGAGACTGGGTGTAACAATTAGGAGGCTATGCTGTTGAGATATGGAGTTTGTAACACAAAGGATTAGAAACGGAGGAAATACAAATGGCACTAACCTGTTCTTTCACGTGTACAGCTACCTCTCGGTGTTGACCATGCACAGCGATCGCTCGCGTTCCACTCGATAATCGATTTCATCCACGTGGCTTGACGCAAGCCCCTTCACTTGCTTATCTTGTTTTATGTCGAACACTCGGACAACGTGTTCCTTATTTATTTTCCTTTGTTGCCACTAAAACCCAGTTTCATTTTCTTGACTTTCTTTATGTATATTTATAATGTCTCAGATTCTTTATATTTGAGTTAATTCAATTTCTTTCACACTTGTTCGATCTTTCACATTCACTTTACACCAAAAAAACTCAAGTAAAAGAAAGCCTCGTTCCACCACAAACATCACCTTATAAAACTTTCCCGTATCGCACTGTACATCGGGCAGTAAGTTATCTTCTGCTCTTTCCGCCATCTATATTTCAGTACAATATTCAGCTACGGTTGATTATCATTCTGTTACCGACTTGGCTAAATATTTGACATTGATCTGACGTATATCAGTGTCATGTCAAAAGTGTTGTGCTGTTTTATGTTGTAATTCGTCATCTGTGTTTTTGTTTACCGTGAATTTGTGTTTATGTTATTAAGAATAAGTGTTTGTTCATTGTGATTATTGTTTTCGGTGAATGTTTATTGTAATACGTGTCGTGTGTGTTGGCGGCCAATGCACCTTCATATATGTTATATCCTATTCATGTGCCTGTTCATGTTTCATATTATATGTAAGTGGCTTGACTGTTGCGGATACAATTGTTTGTGCTAATCTTCGTCGCTAAGTATTTCGTATCCGTGTGTTCGCCAGTGTTTCATATCCAGTCTTTTTCCTGTTTGTTTCGTTTCATCTGTTTGATTATAATATTTAATCTTGGACAGGTCAGTGCCTAAGAAAGGACGGAATAAGAAACATGGACCGAGGTATCTCCGACCAACAGGTATGTAGATTTTGTTTTACCCATTTATGCGTGATTTTAATATTTTCATTTTTATTTAAGCCTCGTTTCAAGATACGTGTACAATACTTAAAGCAGTTCTGGAATCTGTGTAGGTTTATGGTTTCAAGGAACGTTTAAGTGATTGTTGATGTCTCTTAAGTAATAGAAAGGTATGTATTATCATCTAATCTGCTTATACATTTTTAGTAGAACAAAAATTAGAAAAGACTTAAGTTTTTTATCTAATTTTGTAATTTTTAATAAAATTTTGAAAACAATTTTGAGCAAACAATTAGAATCGTTTACACAACCACTGTCGAGAGTCGTTTTTTTACAAATTTTATATAAATTATGTAAAAACAAACAGCTTAACATACATAAAACTTAATTTACACGTCAAAAGGAAGACAACACCATTCGCACTGCCATCTATTTAAAAATGTCAAAAATTTACCAACGCTGATTATTAATTAACATAATAAGTCAGTATATTTTCCAAATCTGTTAGTTTTCAAGTCCGTGTTATAAGTTTGAAAGCGATTTTTTTTACCTTCACTCGAGCCAATTGAAATGATTTTTAACGAAATTGTGATTTTGATTTTTGATTTTGATTTTTAACGAAATGAAAATTCAACAACTACCGTAGAATCACAATGTAAGTATTTCTTGTTATATATGTATATATATGTATATATATATATATATATATATATATATATATATATATATATATATATATATATATATATATATATATATATATATTTATATATATATATATATATATATATATATATATATATATATATATATATATATATATATATATATATATATATATTTATATATATATATATATATATATATATATATATATATATATATATATATATATATATATATATATATATATATATATATATATATATATATATATATATATATATACTACTGTCCTAGTATCAATCGCGGTATCTACAAAAAATAGAAAATTGAGTTTATGGTTTTTTAGTAACCTGACATGTAACTCTACCATTTTCTCAATGTTACTAGTGCAAATGCATATATAAATAATAATAACATCGATACTTTATATGATGAATCATCTTCGGCGGTTACACAAATCGAACTACCTCCAACAAATATACCGATAGTAATTACTGATACTTTTATTGGAAACAGCCATGATGATTTACGTTTCGGAGTGACCAAAAGTAATAACCACCATAATGTGCCGTTACCAAATTTATCCACTGAAAATGAAATGTGTGATGTTGGTGAAGTATAGGATAAAATATAGATCAAGGTCTAACCGAAGTAGTTGTACTAGAAAATATTAAGATATTCTCTTCTACTACATCAAGTACTTCAAACATCCATGAAGTTTAATGTAATGAAACATCAGTCATGATTACTTAAGAAGCTATATCGTCTACAATATGTGATCAATCCAACGATAGTGCAGCTTCATCTTAAATACAACATGTGACTGAGAAAGGATACTCAAAAGCAGGTAACTCAAGAAGAAGAAGGTTGATAGACCCAAAAAATAAAATTGAAAACGAGAAAATTAAAAGGCAAACAATTGTGGAGAAGTATAAAGTATTACCGCCCTGCGATACAACCATCTGTATTAAATCATGTTTGAGTCTAATCAATGAAAATCATAGAGCAGTGATAAACATCAACTTCCGGAGTCTATCTGTTGAACAGAGAAACAGTTTTATGCTAAATACTTGTACTATAGGGAAGTAATTAAACGTCGAACGGTCGAAAGCAATAGAAAACAAAATTATTTTAAATATTTTTTGAAAGTTGAAAACGGTAAGACGGTACAAGTATTCAAAACATTTTTCTTAACCACTTTGGGGTATAAAAAATCGAATGATCGTATTTAACATGATGTCTTGTCGAAAACACCAAAGCATGAGATTAATTCTCTAAGACGTCGACATCGCTATTCTGCTAGAACGAAAATTTATTATAACCGTATAGATGAACATATTGAGACGTTCAAACCAACAATATCTCACTACAGGAAATTTCTAAACTTCAGTAATTTAACATAATAATTCCTTATATTAATATAAACCTTTTCTTTATATTTAAGACGTGTTCATGCTCCAAAGCGACGATATCTCCCAAGTGACATATCAGTTTCCACGATGTTCGAAGATTTTAAAACCAAAAACCCCAATGACATCGTCTCATATGAATCACACTGATTACGTGTAAAAGCAAAAAATATTTCATTTGCTTTACTGGGGCACGAAGAGTGTGAACATTGTGAAGTGTTCAAATTGCATGATCACAATAAGGAAAATTTGGACGATACTTGTGAAATATGTACCTTATGGAAATCCCATAAAATACGTGCTAATCAATCAAGAGAACTTTACCAGGCGCAATCTAGCGCCAAATTTGAACATGGGGTTGTCATGTTTGTGCAGATTTGCAGAAAATTACTATGGTGCCAAGATTAGATAGCTTTAAAAAGGTAATTTTTATTAAAAGAAGCGCACAATGATAGTTTTGTACCAATTGGATTAAAATCGCAACTTAAACCATACGCTGTTCTATGGCAGAAGGGTATTTCAGGCAGAGACAATGAAGATATCAGCTGCTTCTATTCATTTTTAAAACGGCATAGAGATGCCCAACAAATCTATATATGTTTAGACAACTGTTCCAGCCAAAACCATAGGGGGACAAATGTTCCAACCAAAACTAAATGTTTACTAACATTTTTAGTTCGTATGATCAATAGTGATGAGAGGGAAGGAAATCTCTCAATTATTTTGAACCTGGACACAGTTTTATATCGTTGAACCAGGACACACATTTATATCTCTAAATAAACAAGGAAAAACCTACGATTTTGACGATTTATTGGACGCGTTTGCGAAAGCCCAAAAATCAAACATTGAAATTAGAAAAATGGAACACTATGACTTTTATCAGTGGAAGGATAACAAATCAGAAGTTACTCTGAAGAAAAATGTTACCAGACCATAATTAGCTGATATGGTTCAAATTACAGTTTGTCGTGGCAGCTTTTTGTTACGTTACAAGACTTCGTATAAGGAAGATTTCAAGAAACTTAATTTTCTTTGCAAAAAATCTGCAAAAAAACAGGAGTTTTACTAGCCACTTTTGATGCACTAAATAAGCCCCGGGGATTCCCTAAATCCAAGAAAGAAGCGCTGCTAAAAACTCTTGGGAGCATACTTCCGGAAAAAGGAAAGGCGTTTTGGAGAAACTTGCATGAAATTCAAGAATAATGAATTTATAAATTTTTATCGAATTTTCTTATATTCAAATTTAATTATTTTATTATTTAATATTTTATTACATATAACAAACTGAAATATTTAAATGGCAAATAAAATAAAATGAAATTTTCTAATAAAAGTTTCTAATATGTATGTACGACTGTTTTGTATAATTATCTCCAATGCGGATTCTAAGGAAAAACGCTGTATCTTCGTCAAACTCAAAGCTACTTTTAGATACAGCATTATAACTTAGCATGTATATTAATTTTTTTTACGATAATGCCGTATGTGGTTTTTCAGTGGGAAGATGCATTTTTTATTGAAATTCAATGATACTACTTTACTTTTCACACCAATTTACCTAAAGTATCACCTATATTTGATAGCAAAGGCTAATTTCGCAATTTCATGACACCAGTAGATACTGCGTTTGATTCTAGGACAGCAGTGTATGTATATATATATATATATATATATATATATATATATATATATATATATATATATATATATATATATATATATATATATATATATATATATATATATATATATATATATATATATATATATATATTGTATATTTGTATATTGATATAGATACATTACATTATTTTTAAATTCATATGGATTTTTTCATAGCTAAATCGTCAACTTGAACTAGGTCCGAGACAATCAAACTTATAGAAGCTTATGATCAATATAAAGAGAGTTTCACTCACGGTAGGCAACGTAAGCACGCTTGGGAAATGATAGCCACATATTTACTGGCGCTTGATGTAATGGTACGTACAATCCTTTCAGAAAACCATCCTATATATAATTTGCTAATGTTTTTGTTATTTTCAGAAACTGGCTAAAGATTGTTCTTTAAAGTGGAACAATCTTTTATGAACATATAAAACAGCGAAGGACAATAAAACTGGACGGGGGCGAATCCGGTTTGAATTTTTCGATATAATGGACACTATTTTGGGAACGAAAGCCAGTAATACTCAGATGGTATTGGGGTTAATGTTGGTGCTTCTACACAGGACCTGCTAATGTTGTTAACAGACCATTAAAATGGTGTCAAAAGGGCAGGGCACCAAATCGAAAAAAGAGGAAAATGAATTCAAAAGACGAATGCTACAAATTTGTTGAAACAATTAATTAAAAAAATGTAGATACTTTTGAATGATATAGATGAAAAATATGATAGATATATAAAAATGATAGATTTGAAAAAAATTATTTATTTATTATTATTTAATTTAAATTTGCACATTAATTTTCATTTGGAAATAGCTGTAAAAATGCTGTCGTCTAGTGGTGCGAGTATTACGAGAAATGTCCTCTGGCTCAAAATATTGTGGTTAGTCCCGCGTTTCAGTTATTAACTCCTCTACTCCATCATTTTCTCTGCTACACAAATTATGAGGCACGATAGCAGCCACAGTTGCCCTTATAATAAACTCTCTGTTTGGAAATCTCTCAACCTACGGAATCTTACCCTTAACATATCCAAAAGCATTTTCTACCCGTGCTCGTAAAGATGAATAGATGTAATTAAATTGACGCTATTGGGATGTTAAACAGCCATTATCTTTAAACAGCTGTACAAGACAGTCTTGTGACATGTATGCCGAGTGGCCAAGAAGAAAATAGCCGTACATACATTCTGGATTTTCTTCAATTTTTTGATATAACCCAGATTTTCTCAACAATCTTGAGTCATGTATTAACCCAGGCTCAACGCAATATACGTCAACAAAAACTAATTTGAAATTTACGACTCCTTGCAGTAGTATACTAATAAACTCTTTCTATTTATGTAGTCGTTGTCTCCTTCAATGTTTAAAATTTGAATATGCGATCCTTCGATACATCCCACGACGTTTTTAAGACCTCCTTTATTAAAAAAACAGTCGTTCATTGGCAGCTGATTCTTCTCTAGTTGGCCATTTAATGAATTTTGGCAAATTTGTGAAAATGAAACCAACGACATAATTTATTACTTCATGTGCGGTATACTTCGAGCTACGATAAATAAATTAGCAACCTGTCTAAAACTGTCCTGATTCGCCAGATAATAAATTGTCATCAGAACCTTCTTGCTAGCAGGAATCTTCATCCGTCGTTGCATTGGTCTCGGTCATTAGTGGCTCTAAGAAAGCTGTTGATGTATATATAATGATGTATAAACTATAATTTGTAGCTTGCACTTACAAATAAGAACATTAAAAGTTGACCTTTCAAGGCGGACATTTTCCTTAAATTCGGCATCACTATATGCTTGCACTGTCGTTTCATAATATTGTTATACTCTGTGAAGAGAAGCATTACTTGGATTTTCTTAATCGGAATCGCTTGAGCTTGAACTACTGCTACTGTTAATATGGTCGCTCTCGTAGCAGAGAAGGTAGCGTACTTGCTCTTTCATTCGGGGGTCTCGGGTTCGATTCCCGGGGTGGTGACGATTCATCAATCACGATTGGGAGTTTTTAATCTGTATGTGTGTGTGGGTTTAAACTATGGGCCTCTAGTGGCATTGAGTTCAGGAATTATTTTCGCCTTCTTTAATTTTTTTTAATATGGTGCGCACAAGAATCTTGAACTAATTCTTTCTGAGATATGTCAAATAAAATAATGTTAGTAGTCTTTAACACAAAACGTATACATATTTGAGTATTATTTGTTATTATATATTTACCAATAATTCTGTAGGTATTTCTTTATTTTTCGACATGGTGTAAATGTATTTGGAGCTTTTAAATTAATTTTTTACCATTATTAACGATTTAAATTTTAATTATTTTATAACACAACCAAAGCTACGCGAATTTAATAATTTGACATTTATCTGAATTGAAGCAAACGAACGATCAATTCAATTCAGTAGCTTTATTATCTGAATAGTAACTCAATTAACTGAATAGTAACTCAATATATATTCAGTTAATTTACTACAAACGAACTCGAAAAAAATTCTACACAGTTAATTATTTCACAAATTTATAAAATAGTTAGTAAATTTTTTAACAGATGATTCTTTAGTTACACTTAGATTTTAGAAGAGATGGCGCATCAGAATGAAGTGGTCGCAACATATCAAAGTGACATTTCATTTTTAAACGTAACTTCTTATGTTAAATGCTGCCATCTTTTGTAAAATATTACAAATTAAACATAGTTAACGCATTTTTCGTATTGTGGAATCAACTTAATACTTCGACAAAGTTATAATTGCTCTAAACGTTCATGATCTCGTACTCGTACTGCAAATCAATAGTAATATTTTCGTATTACTATTGATAAAATACTATTGATAAATATTAAATAAATATTACTATTGATAAAATATTGAGTAATAATATTTTATCAATAGTAATATTTATTGATGGTGTAGTTTATTGAACCTTGTTCTTTCCAAACAGAAAGTGATCCTTACGTTCCTATTATATTTTAAAAGGAGGGCTAGGAAATGCTCATTGGCATTTTGGCTTAATCTGTATATAATAAAATATAATGTTATTATTATAAATTCTCTAAATATAATGTTATTATTATAAATTATTGCAATATATTATAATATCTGATGAACATCCGGGTATTGATATTTCGGGGGATTTATAAATTTCAACTTAACTGCAGGTAATTTGAAATGGGATGGAGTTGAATTACTTTAACAGATAAATGTGATTGGGTATCAGGGCTATTATGTAGATGTTTCATCATTTGGAATCGCTACATATGGTATCTACAACCTAGTACATATTTGGTAACGTCCCACTTTATTATTTTAATGAGTATTTTCAAATTTAAAACCTTTGACTGAAGTGATGTGCTACATGGTGTCTTCTTGTACAAAGACTGTAGTTGAATCTTGATTTAGGGCTAGTTAACTGATGTGTAGATGATAATTAATTAATGCAAACTCTGACAGTAGCCTACGATTCACATTAAGTGCGAAAATACGAAAAATGTATGTCTTTTTTGTATATTTGTTGTTAACGATAATTTGTACACGATGTGGGTTAATTTATTATATGGTACTGGTTAGATTGAGTTTTGCACTTATAATTAAAGCCATTGGCTAAGACAAAACTTCCAACAACATGCACTTGGGTCGTTATACAGTCATATACGATTAAATAGCGAATGTTCAAGTTTTGGATCTAAAACAATAAATGTTCTATTTAATCATCAACATCTAATTATATTTAGTACAAAATTTCTTAATTATGCTATTATTATAGCAATATAATATTTAATTCTCTTTTATTTTTGTGTTTTAGAAATTTATGGATCATCTTGAATATAGCGGTTCTATTTAGAGATGTACAGTAAATTTCATATACCCCTCGGTGTCATAATGACTAAAAATGTATTACTATTTCGCTGCTCCCTTAGAACTTCCTACTTTAAGCTAAAATTAAAGCCGTATGACAGTAAGCACTGTTGGGAATTTACACGAAGATAACACCATTCACAGTGCCACCTAATTTAAAATGTCAAAAATCTACAGACGTTCGATTATTACCGTAGATAAATTCGTATTTGTAAAATTTATTAGTTTTCAGGTTCACGTTATTAGTGACATTCGACATTTAGTATATTGTTCGAACACAATTCTTAAGAAATGAATAAATCTGCATCAATGTGTTGAATATTTCGTCGATTGTCTTCAACCAGTCCAAAAAAACTAAAACAATTCATAATAAACATCATAAAATATAAAGTGTACAAAGTTCTACTTATCTATTATGAATTTGTCATCTTAGAAGATTTATCTTAATTAATGTAAACAAACCTGCCAAATTTGTTGTCACCTATTAGCTTACAAATTGTAACAGATTACACAAATTAATGTTAAGAGTACCTTTAGCTAGTAAGTTTAATGAATTTTAGTACTATGATATGATATGATATGATAGGAGAAGTACAAGCCAACCAGTTACGGTGAATCTGAGATTGTTACCATAATCCTGGAGTATATTCAGCAGAGTTCCAAATAGATATCTGAGACTTTTTACTCCAAAATTATGCGGGCCCAGTCCCTGCTTGCATCTCAACATATAAGGTTTAGGAAAAGGAAACAATCACAGAAACGACTAAGGTGATAATCCACAGCAGAGTCATTGCTAACTACATATTAGTAAATTATTATATATTGTTAGTATAATCATTTTCACATTTGGATTTGAGTTTGTTATTATTGTTAGTTGGATAGGTAAGGACCATTCTATATTCATCATACGTATTCGTATCTCCTCGACAGTTAAAACTGGAGTACTTTACAAACATTTTTGGGTCATCTCATCATATGCTGTATTTAAAGATGTGTCCCTATAATTCCCAATCCATCACCATCAAACGCGTGGGGAATATAAATTTTCGTAATGACCCGACAGCATTTCTATATACAATATGATGATCTAATACATTGTCAATTCGTTTGTAAGGGAAACTATTTAAATAAATAAATAGTTTAGTGCGGTCATAATTAGCTAACCTGATCGATCATTCCATTCCACACATTCTATCTTTATGTCCGTTTTAAGATTTTACAACAAACAATCACACAATACACAAAAGTAGAATTCTTGTATAACACACAACAGTTCAATGAAAAAAATCACCAAAGCGGCCGTCCGATTCAGAAAGTTTAATAGTTTGTAATAGAATTATTATACAGCACAAAGAAGCTGCTTATTAAAGTAAAATAAACTCTCTGGTCGAGACCACCGGTCAAGTGATCCCCATCCAATGTTAAGAATGTCACTCAAGAAATCTTATTCATTTACACTTATATGAATAAAGAAAACAAAAATTATTTAAATAAATTAGTGTTTTCCATAAAAATAAAGACAAAAGTTATTTAAGAGTTTAACATACCGTGGTACATATATACACCCAAGAGCAAAATTGTGGACTTTATTGACAAAATAAAATCAAGAGAAATGTTAACCGTTCCTTTAAAACACGATTATCCTAATATATGAACAAGCATCTGCTAAATCGAACTTCAACATTTTAGCCAATTCAAATCTCGCCAACAAATAGGTAATTTTACCGATCATATATATTATCGTCAATATAATGATCGTATAGTGGTAGTGATCGTAGATCGTATTTAAATAATCGTATTTAAATAATCGTAGATCGTATTTAAATAATCTTTCGTATTTAAATAATCGTCCCCTTTACCATTAATATACATGGCACTACATTAAAACCTCAATAGTTTTATAGATATAATCTTTAGTTCAAATTTGATATAAGATACAAATATGAAAGTATCATTTCAAAAACTGTTGAATAGCAGATCCATCAATATGGAAGGTTTTCTGTATTTACCGATATAAATGTATATACATACTAACATGTGTATTATAATATTTAAAAACAAACTGAAAAAATTAAAAGTTAATTAACAAACTTCATTTTGTTGTTCAGGATCAGGACTGATCTGTTTCACTGTCTTCAAACATTATATCTCATGAAAGGTGGTTTGGGCGTTAAATAGATTCGCGCTATAAAAGAAGAAATTTCGCGTTGTACTGAAACAGATTATTTATTTCAAATCGCGATATATCGAAAACTCGTTGTATAAGTACCGCGTTAAACGAGGGATACTTGTATATATATATTTAAAACAATTTGTTGTTCTTTTTTTCCGTGCAAGTGAACACCTGCACAAAATATAAAATAAAACAAACAAAAATTCTCTAACCAACATGGGAAAGAGAAGGATAGGAATTTTGATGGACGAAACGTAAATATGTTATATAATATTAATACATAGGACGTTCAAATGTAGACAGAAATTTATGTGTTTGCGTTTTCAACATCAAAAAATGATGTATATACAACACACACAATACACAATACCAACGTATATAAAAATAAAATGTAAGCCGCCAATTACATTGAATATATATATAGTTGCCGTTACAACGATCGCACAATGGCAGTGATCGCGTTAAATTTAAATCTTCAAAATCTCTTTTACTGTATGCTTTGATACATACATAAAACAAAATATTAAAAATTGTTTAAAGGAAAGGGGAATATATAGCGTTCTATATGAAGAGCGAATTATGGGATGGGGAATGACGTAACTAAACGAGACAGAACGAAGTTTCCAACGGAATATTGTGATATGGATATGAAAATGATGTATATAGAATACAAAGACAAAACGTTATATACTATAATATATAACGGAGAAACAAGAACAGACTATATAGTATAATAAAATAAAATATAATATTATGTAATAATATATAATGAAATGTAATATAATAATATAATATAATAGCGATACTCATCTGTAATTAGATTTTCAACTACACACACACACACAACGCATTTATTTTATTTTATTTAATTATAGAAACACCGAGCAGACAAAAACACGTCCACTCGGTATGAAGATCCACACAACACTCAAGTTTAATGAATTTTAGTACTAAGCATTAATTAAAGTAGATAAGATTAATACAAAAAATATGTTAATACAAAAGTAGATACATCATCTTTTCTCTAAAATCAATCACTCTTATATTATCTGTCGAACAATAAAGATATATTAAAATCAGGAAATTATAACGTAAATAAAGAAATTAATTAAAGGTGTATTATTTACGGAGCAATTTAATAATATAAACACAGCCCACTAACTTGGGAAAGCGCAATCACAAATTGCCCCAACATTTTGGTCCTTCGAGCCGGGTTGAAGCTGGCATTATTGAGCAAAGTATATCTTAGGCATTCAACGCTCGCTATTTTGAGCTGTATCGCATGATACATCATTCATAGGAGTACCCACGCATCTTCAAAGCTGCATCACCACGTTTAACAACATAATTTGCGCGATTTTTATCAACCAATATATATGCTGTGCAACTAACTCGATCCTCGTGTACAAGCAAACAAGGCTGGCTGGAACATACATATAAACTCAATCCACTTTAATTATATTTAATATTATTAAGCATACTTAAATACATTCATAAACGAGGCCTATTTTTTCAATTAAAATCAATTAAATTACAATACATCAAATCATTTACAAAGACGATATAAGATTTGGTTCAAGTGTATTAAGTGTGAATATTACTTTAAGGAAAATTGATAAATTATTGGTGATTTATTAATCAAATCAATATGGCAGAACAAGCCGCTCTTAAAAAACAACGTTCTACAAACAAGAGGCGTCTTACAAACATTCTGAAATTCATCAAATTGGTAAATGATGACACGTCTATAGAGGAATTGAGAATACGTTTGGCTCGAGTCGAAGTATTAATGACTGAGTTTACAATAATTGAGAATAAAATATTTTTGATTGATCCCGAAGAAAACTCTGACTATGTGTACGAAGAGAATTACTACAATGCTGTCTCAAGTTTGAACACGTTGATTCGATCCAGGTCGATAGCTTCTGGCAAAATATCACCCGAAATGTCATTTACCGCAACACACGCTGTCTCTTCTCATGAAATAAAGCTACCAAAAATCAATATCCCGCCCTTTTCGGGCGATTATACCGAATGGCAATGGTTTTATGACCTATTTGCCAGCACCATTCATGAGTCTAAACAGTAAATGTATCTAATAAAAAGCCAAATACTAAATCAACCACAAGCAGTCATTTCGCATCTGGGCGACCTAATCTCTTTTGTGCTGTATGCAGTGGAAGAGATCAATCAATATTCGCGTGTAAGTAATTCAACGAGATGGACATCGCCAAGCGTCGGGAATGGGCCAAAACTGAAAATCGATGTTTCAATTGCTTAAGTAAAAGACACACAATCTTACGATGCACGTCTTAACGCCGCTGCTTAAACTTTCAGAAGAAACACCACACTTTGCTTCACTTGGCAGAAAATATTGAAACAACAGCCAGCATGCAGCAAGCCCAGTAGAAGTTACCACTCCTTGCTCACAAAATTATCCGACACATTCCATATTGCCAACGGCATTAATGTTATTGATGCTTCAGGGAATATTTGTTAATGTCGTACACTACTCGACTTTGGCTCCCAAGTCAGTTTTATTACGGAGGCTAGTGTACAGCGTCTTGGCTTAAAAAGAAAAAATTCCAGATTATTCATTACTGGCTTAGGAGGTACTAGAGCTGGATCCACCAAAGGTTTGGTGACTATTGCCATACAACCACAACATCATCCTAAAATATCCATAGACGCATTTATTTTATCCAAAATAACGTCAAATACACCTCATCAGGAAGTAAATGGCACAAAACTCGACCATTGGCCTGAACTGCAATTAGCAGACCCAGAATTCTACAAGTCCATTAATATTGACATCTTAGTTGGCGCTGACTGGTTTTTTAACGTCATAGAGCAAGTCGAAACTAAAATTATTAAAGGTGGACCAACATTATTTAAAACGATTTTTGGATGGGTAGTCTCTGGAAGAATCGTTAATTTGTTTGACAAGGATGTAGTGTCAATGGTCGCAATAAGCAATAATCTAGAAATTGATTTAGATCGAGCTTTGCTCAAATTTTGGGAATTAGAATCGAAGAAGCATTTTCTGAAAAGGAATTCAACAAAAATATCACTCTATCTGAAGATAACCGGTTCATTGTTAAGCTGCCATTCAAGCAATCACCTAAAACTCTAGAAAATTCAATAAGCACTGGGGTACAACGCTTACGAAGCACGTCACTTTTCTCGTGATTCTGGGTTTCAAAGCCCCTATCAACAGTTCATGTTCGAATATCTTAACCTCAATCATATGAAAGAGGTATCTCCATCAGAAGAAAACATTGGATTCTATCTGCCGCACTACAAAGTCATCAAGCACTCAAGCTGAACAACAAAACTGCATGTGGTATTTGATGGCTCATCTAAAACCACAACAGGGATCTCTCTTAATGACTGTTTAGCAATCGATCCACAAATTCAACAAACTCTTCACGCAATCATCTTAAGATTTCGAGAGCATAAATTTGTAAAAACGGCTGACACCGCGAAAATGTACCGTCAGGTAAAGGTTGACAACTGGGATTCCAATGTCCAAAAAATAGTTTGGCGGAATCACCCAACAGAGCCAATAAAACATTTTCGGTTAACCACGATCACCTATGGATTAGCATCGGCATCATTTCTAGCTACACGAGCCTTGAAAAAAATTGCTGACGACAATCAAGAAGATTTTCTAGCTGCCGCAAACGCAATCAATCACGAAATTTATGTCGATGACTTAATGACTGGAGCCAACACTGAAACTGAAGTAATACAACTACGAGAATTAATGAATATGCTGCTATTTAAACATGGTTTTAATCTTCGTAAGTGGATGAGCAATTCACCCATCATCTTAGATAATGTAAATGAAGGATCCAGCGATTACATCAAGAACATACACGAAGACACACAAAATAATTTAAACACGGTTAAAGTGCTTGGACTGAACTGCAATCCTACGTCAGATCAATTCACATTCACATCTGACTTACCACAAAATAATTTATTTACAAAACGAATAGTCGTCTCTGAAGCGAGTCGACTCTTTGACCCGTTGGGGTGGTTGGCTCCTGTCATTGTACAAATCAAAATTTTTATCCAAAAACTGTGGGTCAATAATCTAGAATGGGATGAAGAGCTTCCCGATGATATAGGAAAAAAGTGGCTGATAATTCGCAATAAATTACATGAAGTTGATAACCTTGCCATCCCCAGATTCATTCAAACAACCGTGGATGACAATATTTAAATGCATGGATTCCCTGATGCGAGTCAAGATGTTTGCAGCAGTTGTGTACTAAATAGTGCAAACTTCATCTGGTAAAATATTTGTAAATATAATCTCTGCAAAAACAAAGGTGGCTCCTATTAAACAAGTCTCTCTGTTTCGACCCGAACTTTGTGCAGCTGTACTCTTGACAAAGTTAATTCACGCAATTCAGCTTGAAACCCAGCTAAACATATCAGAAACAATTGCTTGGACAGTTTCAAAAATAGTATTTGATCTGCTCGCCAGTCACCCGAGACGATGGAGCACATTTGTGGGCAATAAAAACTCCGAAATCATGTCTACCTCACCAAGAAAGCATTGGAGACACGTACTTTCCGCGGACAATCCGACCAATTGTGCATCCCGAAGATTATCACCAAGCGAACTGCAACGACATCGATTATGGTGGAATGGTCCTAATTGGATTCCAGAACCTGTCACAGTCTGGCCATCTTAGCAAATCAAAAATGGATTGGTTCAAGAGCCGAACAACAAAATATTTACCTTCACCACAGTTATAGCGATCCCTTTGATAGATGAGAATTAATGTCAAAATATTCATCAGTCACTAAATTACAAAGGGTATTCGCTTACATACTAAGATTTTGCAATAACTTGATGGCGAAAACGGTATCGAAAACACAGGGAACATACCTGACGCCAAACGTGGTATTTCTTGCATTATATAAACTTTTCCTACATGAACTAGCAAATTTTATGCGGAAGAAATAATACAACTTCTACCTAATAGAGAAATAAACAAAGCAAGCAACATCAAGCAACTGAGTCCTTTCCGAGATGAATTTGGCTTAATTCGCGTTGGTGGACGATTAGAGAACTCCGAAGCACCTTACTCAACAAAACACCCCATAATTTTACACCAAAAGGCGCAACTCACAAAATTAATATTGAAGGATATTCACTTGAAAAATAAACACACTGGACCATCATTAACGCTAGCGATAACAAAGCAAACATATTGGATTCCAAGTTGTCAAAATGCGGTGCGACAAGTGATCAACCAGTGCATAATCTGTGTAAAATTCAGGGCACAGATTAAATTTCAAACTATGGGAAACCTACCAAGCTGTCGCGTTGAGCTGGTCCGCCAATTTCTTAAAGTTGATATAGACTACGCTGGTCCAATATCAACACATATGCGGAAAGGTAGAGGTCAAAAGACATATAAATCTTAATATTCATATGTCTTAGCATCAAAGCCAGTCACTTGGAATTGGTTGGGGATATGACAACTGAGTCGTTTTTGGGTGCATTAAAACGATTTGTCGCAAAACGTGGACTATGCCAAGAAATACATAGTGACAACGGCACGAACTTTATAGGCGCCAGCAACCTCTTAAGGCAAACCTTCAATAAATTAATTGCAGATTCGCATATTATATCTGATTTTTCTTCCACCTCCTATATAACGTGGCATTTCAATCCTCCCAGTGCGACACACTTTGGTGGAATCTGGGAAGCGGCTATTAAATCCGCAAAATTTCACCTTAAACGGGTTATAGGCAGCTGTATATTAACTATCGAGGAAATGAGTATACCTTATTAGCTGAAATTGAAAGCATACTAAATTCGAGACCTATATGTGCCATACACGCTGCGGATTTAGATGTATTGATCCCATCTAATTTTTTGATTGGGCATCCAATGAACAAAATACCGGAAATGAAACAGTACAGCAATTATCTCAACACTTTTGGAGACGCTGGAACATTGAGTATCTCACTTCACTGCAACCAAAACCTAAATGGAGGGATACTCAAAATCAAATTCAAGTAGGCGACATAGTTTGTATCAAAGAAGAAAACACAGCAGCAAATCATTGGCTTATAGGCAAGATAATCATGGTGCATCCTGCTGCATGATAATGTCGTTCGAATTGCTACAATCAAAACCAAATCGGGAAGCCTGCAGCGTCCTGTATGTAAATTGGTAGTGCTTCCGATTTCAAGGTCCGAGAATTTAAACAAAAACAAAGATGAAACGGTCATTGATAATCTTCCTTCGAATAACACTACGTGTGCAGCTGAACCGAATGTGAACTAATAGGTTCAAGGGTGGCGGTATGTTTGAACACAATTCTCAAGAAATGAATAAATATGCATCAAGTATTGAATATTTCGTCGATTGTCTTCAACCAGTCCAAAATAACTAAAACAATTTATTATAAACATCATAAAATATAAAATGTACAAAGTTCCACTTATCTATTATGAATTTGTCATCCTATAAGATTTATCTTAATTAATGTAATCTATTAATTTAAACAAACCTGTCAAATTTGTTGTCACCTATTACATAGATTACAAATAGTAATAGATTACACTAATTAATGTTAAGAGTACCTTTAGCGAGGCCCCAACATATATAGTCAAAAAATAATACACAGTTAATTATTGCACAAATTATATTCGTTAAATAGTAGAAAGATTTTGCAACAGATGGTGCTTAAATTTGATAAGTCAGTTTTTTTACATAAAATCATGTTTTGCATGTAAACAATCGCTAAGAGTCTGATTTACGCCCATATGATTTTAAAAACATCAACTGCATCAGTTGGTCGGTCCGTTTGGTAGAAGCAATCGCCTTTTAGTATTCTAATCAATTAGAATATAAGAATTTATTTCTTATTATTGATGTATAATAACTAAATATATTCAAAAATAAATTAAATCATTGCGCACTTTGACCTAACCGTAACGATCAGTCAGTGTAAATTAAAAAAAGGCATTTCAAAAAAATATAATGAACCAAAAAGAAATAAGTTTTAAATGCTTTAAAAAATATTTTAGTTTTAAATAAAAAAAAGAATATTTTTGTAAATAAATTACTCGAATCCATTTTATCTTACATAGATCTCCAAACATAACTACCATGTTCACCGAAAACTAAATTACCAAAAAACAAAAAAATAACAGTTTTTAACCAACAAACTATAACAAAGTTCGTAAAATGGAAAAATTTATTTTTCCAATTAATTTTTTAATAGCATACCAACAACAAAAAACACCAACCAATAAAATATAAGAACAAAAGAAAAACTTTTATGTTTATTATTCATTTTAATAAATTTTTTTTCTCGTTTTGTTTGTTTTCCCCGAATCTATCATAAAATAATTTATCACAGGAAAAATATTTTTGTTGGAACAATAAAAAGAAATAAAAACAATCTAAAACCGAATAAAAGAAAATGTTATCAGTTTTTGATAATGAATTTAAAATTAATTATTTTATTAGATAATAAAATTGATTTTTTTAAAAGCACATTTAGTTGGTACCTACCCTAAAATATTTCTGCTAAGTTACCACCGCAGATAGTTAATTGGCAAAATACTTTAATTTTTGACGATTACAATTATTCCTCGAATAATAGTTGATACATATAATTCAAATACAAAGTACATAATACAGTTGCCTGTCGTCAATACACCAAAAGATTTTCTATCATCAGCCAACTCAATGAAGAAGATATCGGAACACAATGAGTATCGAGGCAGGTAAAATAATAGAACATCTAGCAGAAAAATATGTATACACGACTCGAAGGAGACGACAACAACCCAGTAGAAAGCTGAAGCAAGTATCAACCGGGTAATTTGACATACCTGACTCGTACTTACTATAATAACTTTGGTATCCGCGAACCGATGGTCTGAAGAATTAAAGTTGGTCAAAACTAATCCATTCACTGCCGTAACTGCTTGGAACAACTCTGGCATGTAGTTTGACAAAATTGCCAAAAAAGAACTTCTTTCGCCCAAGTGGCAGGGGTAGTTCGGTACAACTTCTTTAGTTATTGGCAAGAGATGCATAACGTGGAGAGGGGTTGGAGCTTGGTTGACAGAGCCTGGAAGTTTCATCAGACGTAGGGAAAGAAGCATATACTTTAAAAGGTGAAACTGTTTAAACACAGCACCAGAACAGTTCGTTGTCGATTAAGCTCTTCCCAACGAATAGAACAGATTGCTTTCTTAAAATTACAGCATCTTTATGCAGTTAACACCAAAGACAACGAGAGAAATGGGTCCCTTATTCCTTCAATTTCAGTACTCATGTCATGTCGCGAGTTATTTCAGTACTCATGGCGCTTGGCGATCATGAACATCGATTGACGCGAATGAAGCAACTTACCATCACCACACCCATCGACGAAGCAATATCCATAGATATCCACCACTATGTGATAACCCATTTAGTTTTCTGAGCGCTCCTCGCAATATTGGAATAGTTTTATTTATATGGTACGTACAAGCCAGACGATTCCACAACCAGCAGTAACCTGTGACCGGTCCCCAATAGAACATGGCACGGGGGTTGACCGACACATGCGGGTACACTTAATTATATTCTTTACATATATTTTATGTTTGTCTCTTTATTTCAATCGTGCGACGGCTATAATAGTACAAGTCTTTCTAGATAACTAAAACTTTAGAAGTATAATGATAAAAATGTAGGTAGAAAGTTGATCTACAACCTGCTCCTACCTCTGCCAGATTAACAACAGCATTACACGATGATAATTCATAGTTCTAATCAGTTGTATGAACGTTAATGAAAACGAAAACGAAATAGTAATTAAGATATTGAGCTTTAAAAAAAATTATAGCAACTGACGCAGATATCAAGGACAGCGCAACTCCTTGTCGATTTCCGGAATTGATTACAAAAGTTCTCGATAACCTGTTCTCAACTTTAACACAGCGTTTTACACAAATATACATATACCATAGTCTCTCTCGGTTGATCGAGTCATAGGCTGGCTTGAAATCTAGGAATACCTGGTGTACATCACAAGATGTTTCGTAGTACTTGAAAAGAATCATCCGCAGCGAAAAAACTTGATCAGTGACTGACCGATTTGAACGAAATCTTCCTTGGTAGTCACCGACAATTTTTTCCGCTAGAGGAGTAATTTTTCCCAAGATAATGTACGACAGTAACTTATATGCTGTGCAAAGGAGAGCTATACCGCGTATAATTCTCGCGTTTCATGCGATCATCCTTCTTGGATATTGGGCATAACGCGGCCACTTTCCATTTTTCGGGCATAACTTCATTTCGCCATACCAATCGAACAAGGTCGAAAAGACAGTTTCATCAAGTTAACCCGAATATCAAGAGCTCTGAATTAATGCAATCAACTCCTGGTGAACGATTTTTCTTTAATCTCTGCATGGCCATTGTGAATTCCTCATAGGATGGATCCTCAATGAACATCTCAGCGGTCTGTATTTGAGGGTATTACATGTGGAACATCCGCATCGACGTTAACACAGAGGTTTCCATCCTAGTCCCGAATGGTAGTTGACCGAGATCTTATGGTATTACAGTTCGGTGATTTCTTTAAAGAAACCACGCGAATTGCGCTCATTGCTGAGTTGTTGGACTCCTAGGACCTTAGCAATCCACCATTCTCGCTTCTTCAGTCAAATTCGTTTAGCTGTCCTCCTTGCAATAATTGCTTTATTCTTCCTTCCGATTGTAAACCGAGTCTGCGCTTCATTATAGGCTATATTTCGTTGCTCAACAGCAAGACGACACTCCTCATCAAACCAATCATTTTTGTGCTTAGTTTTCGATATACCGAAAGTGTGCTGGGCAGCATCGACCACCGAGGTTTTCAATACTTCCCAGACACTGTTCACTTCATCAGATTGGTAATTAGATCGTAAAATTATATTGCTGACAAGATCTTGATATTTATGTTGCGTTTCTTTATTTATCGGACCTTCACAGGAAAATCGCGTTTTGAAATCAACACATGATCAAATTGGATTCGGGATGTACCTAGTGGATGTGTTCATGTTTTTAAATGAATGTTTTAATGAGGAAAGAATGTACTTGCCACTTGGAGATCATGAACAATCGCAAAGTACATCATTCTTTCCCCATTCTCGGTCGTAGTTTCGTGTCGGGAGTACGGACCTATATTGTTACATAAGTCGGTCTGATTTCTGCCAGCTCTAGCATTAAAGTCACCAATCACCAATTTGACATCGTGCTCAGGTCTATATATATATACACAACCCATCAGATTATCCAGATTATTGTAAAATGAGTCTTTATCTTGGGATTGGCTTACATCAGTGGGCGCATGTATACAAACAATTGACAGGTTGGTTAATCTCATGTGCAAGCGAAGCCTATACACATTCGATTATCGACTGCTTGGAAGTCCAAGACAGCCTTTTTTACCTGTGGCCCAACGAGAAATCCAACCCCAAGATTTCCGAGGTCATCTCCAGTGTGTATAGCAATGTATAGCCTTGGGACACATGGTTTCCACTTTTAGGCCATCGAGTTTCTTGGAGAGCTACGAGTTCCAGCCGATTCTCTTCGTACTTAGGCTGGGGTTCCTTTTTTTGATGTTTTGGCGGTATCCGATTTTTTTATTTTTGTTGACATTTTTAACATTTTCACTTTTTTACGGATGCGGGTCGTCAGCCCAGCGATCCAACCAGATTTAGTCGCCTCCTACGACAAGCTCTGGATACATGGTATTCTATGGTTCCCACGTTTCGTTTGGGATATATACGAAACATGGATGGCCCCAACTCACAGGGCGAAACATACTGTTCATAACATTTTATGGTTCATTTTCCTTTTAACCAATTTTTTAACCAATTACACACGTATTGATTTTAATATTTCTTCTGATTAATTTAGTTTATAGTTTTTTGCTTTTTAGAGCCACCACCTTAATTACAATTGAAAAATGTTTTTCGTTTCCATCCTATAGAAAAATTCAATAAACGCGCTAAGCTTATGGGAAATTCAAGAGTAATTAAAAACTGAAGGAGACAAAACAGAATTTTCTACTTCGTTGAAAATTTGTGGTTTGCGTAAAATATGATTAAATAAAAGCATATAACACGTGATTAAACGACATTTTATAGACACATTCCATTATTTGAATAGCCATAGTATCTAATAGTTACCAGTTTGACTATATGTTAGCTACATAGTTGGGTTATCAACATTAAAATTTGTGTCAGACCAGATTTAGATCTCGAATATCAATATTCCATTTTTATAGTTAATAAAGCTTTATTGAATTTATTTCGAAAAATGCTTTAAAGCTGGATGTAACTATCATATTGATTATATAGTTTCTAATCGTCAATTATTATTAAAGATATATAAAGGAACTCTTTCTATTAAAATATTACTTTCAGTCAATAAGAGGTGACCTATATGGTGATTGAACCCAACCATCTGATTGAATTAATGACATTGAAATATCCTTCATGTATTGATCTTTATCTTGCACCACATATTTATGAAACAAACTAAAGATCTTGATCCATCTTGGACATTGATACGACTTGTATTCAAGTTGAGTATGAGAATTAGTATTATTTCTGACTGCTGAGGCACGCACCCAATCCTACTAAGGTTTTGATAACTCTTTGCATAAATAAACTTTTCTTCGAAAGGATGAGATTGAATAACAAATGTTTTGTGTATGTTACAGCGTTCTCTTAATTTATATGCTAAAACTATGATTGCCCTGGTAACATTTAATATAAAACGAAAAATGTCGCTTGTTGCTCTGGTAGAACCAATTAGTTCACAATAAAAAATAAAATTTTAATTTTATTAAAGCAATATGATATATTATGTAGATATAGTTAGATATCTTATTTAAATTTACAAACATACTCGTACATAGATGAGTACATATTTTCATAGAGATACATTCTTATGTTGGTATTAAGGTCATGGTCTACGAGGTTGGCATATATTTTCATTTCATTCAATATTTTATGGATCACAACCAAATTTATAAGTACGTATTTGTAGTGAAAACCCTTGTCATTGCCATAGCCAGCATTTACATACATATTTTGTTGGAACTTTAATTTTCCCTTTTTTGTGTTTTTTTTTTATCAAAATCCAAAAAAAAAAATGTTATAAAATTTGCAGTAAAAAAAAATTTCCCATTTTCAATATTTAATTAGGGTTAGAATATACTCGAACATATATTTCTACCCAACAAAAATTTTGTATGGACAGCAAAAAAATTAATACAGGGTTTTTGAGTTTATTTGGAGAACGTTCATTTACATTTCGAAATGAAATACGAAAGTAAACCTGTGTACAACTGTTCATGTCAATCAATAATTTGATATATAAACGAGGGTAATTCCATATCTATATTATTTAAAGTATATATGAATAATGAATTTGCAATAGGTTTAGATAGTTTTTTGTAAAAAAAAATGAGTTTCTGGAAATGAAAGGTTTCAAAGGGATTCTCGCAAAATATTAAATTTATCTGGAGGAGATACAATGATAT
>OZ010737.1:143195541-143202502 GCA_963932295.1 Tipula lateralis
GAAAACCCATTTTGCTTACTCCGACGACTTATTTGCTATAAAAGCTAATGGTAAATGTTTGGTGACAAAATACCATTTTTCCGATGCATTTTTGTCCCCAGAATAAATAATTAGCTGCAGAATGAATATTTAGCAATCTACGTGATTATTATAACATATTGACATTCTTGCTCCTGCTAATGCAATTATGTCATGGGTGCCATCTTTTTCTTTTAATATGGCAGAAGTGCCATCTTTTCAGATTTTTGCATTACATATTTTCTTAGTTTTCTTCGTTTATTTCTGCCGTTTATTCATTTTTATTCCGCTTTTTCAATTTCCGATCGATTGTATTTACAAACTACTTCCAATTATTCAATATTTTGGAATTTCTTCAAAAAATATTTTATCTGGATACAATAAATAAGACGTATTTTTACGGGGCAATATACTTTTTAGACCTACTTTTAAAAACTACCTGATCAAACTTTCTTCCCAACTAATTTTAGGTTAACATATGAGCATATTTATTAGAAGAAACTATCATTATAATTATAACTATCATTCCGTTTAAAAATAATAGTGATAAAAATAATAAAGTGTCAATAAAAAAACAAAAAAAAATAAAAACACTAAAGTAATAATATTTTACACAAATACGCTTTGAGAAATGTTGTTTTGTAATTTTTGCAAACAATTTAATTTTTTTTATAACTATAGGGTCATTTTAGATTCTTAACCATGTAAAATACTTAAATGCTTGTTTGACGAAATGACTACACGAAATGCTATTATGCCAAATAATACTTTTGCCTTTCAACTGACTAGTTTGCCATAAATGCTATTTTGTCATGAATATTTCAAATAAGCTACAAAACCTATTTAGCTTTGTAATTGACTATTATAATTTATAGTATTTAAGATAAGCTCACAGCATTATAGCCTAAAAATTTAGCATTTGAGAAAGCTAAAATGATTCCCCACTTTGATCAGCGTGACACGTTTTTGTCAGTCATTTTGACGTTATCTTGACGCTTTAGCATTAATAGCAATGCTAATTAGCCAACAAAAACTGGTCAGTGTGACCAAATTTTAGACACAAATCCTTACTTGTATATATATATATATATATATATATATATATATATATATATATATATATATATATATATATTTATATATTGTAACGATTTTCTCTAGAAGGGATTCAAACCAATCCAAAGTAGAATCACTGAATTGTTACCTTACAAAGATTAACAAATTCTTATCGCCATATCAAACGGTGCCAGACATCTGTTTCTTTTTGAAAAATATAAATTTTTAACTTAACGTTAATTATTGAACACCTTTAAATAAAGTTTCCCAGAAAACAGAACCCAATTTTTCACACTTCTAGCAAAATGGCAAGTAATTATGAAATTAATGTTGCCCACCTTGTATTTACTCGGTCATTGCTCGAATTTGTTTTTCCCGATAAGGGTAGTTTTCAAATGTTTTTATAATTTATACGAATCTAGTTTCTTCATTCGGAGGTGTTCAACCTGCAAAACCTTTAACAGATAATATAACCATAAAAATAGCTTTCATTTGACCATAAAACTTAATTTCCAATAAAATCTAGAAAATAACATTAAAAATTTGAATTTTATGTATCGATGACACCACTAATATTTTATGTTGTCCTAATCTTGTCCGAAATAAAAATTAACAAAACATAAAAAGCGTTAAATTTTTTTTTATTGATTTTTGATTTTAGTATTTTCTTATCTTTAATGCCAAACGGGAATTAAGAATAAAATTCATTTCTACATTTTTATGAAATACAAAATAAAAACTAAAACCGTATTATTTTTGAATGCCATTTTCTTTTTATTATAAATATTATCTCATGTTGGGTTTTCATTTGTATTATGATGTTTGGGAATTAAACTCCTTTGTTTGTTTTATTCTGGAAAATTTGTTTTTTATATTTATTATTTTATGTTGTATGCATACTACACTCCCGAGTAACAAAAACGACTCAAACCTTTAGCGCTCCAAGAAAGGCAAATTTGACACTATTTTCACGAAAATTCCTTATATAATTTTTTATTATGAATTTTAAGCATGCGGGTTCCTTCGACCTTATTACTCATTCTCACCATTAACTGCCGAGTAGATTTAGCTATATAACCCCGGACAGTGTCATATTTCAAAAGGAAATCTTCCCCTATGTATGTCCGTCGTTTGGCGCTACATTATTCAAAAAGAATTGGACCTCCTCTACCACACCATGAACAGACCGCCACCGTATGAGTTTGTTTCATTTAAACAGCACTGTTCTCCTTGCCACAGTTTGACACGTATTCTGCACTCGTCTATGAATCGAATCGACCTTTATTGCGCGAGGAATAAATTGATGTAGTCAATTTTGAGCCATCAAAAAAAAGTTTCTACGTAAATCGGTTAGGCCATTTTGACTCGATTAAGTTGCTCGGGAGTGTACAATTAAAGTCTAACATACAAATAAAATCTTTAATCAAGAATTGCGACAAGAATTTATAATCAGGAAATTAAACTAAATAGTAATATAAATTTTTGTGTTCCGTTCTTGCCATGCATTATAATATATGATGATGTACTAGTGGTTTGTACATACATGTTTGTAATTTATAATAAATAAAACGAAGATTTGTTTTAATTAAGAATATAAATTATTTTATGCTTTAATCGTTTTATAACATAAATTAAAACTTTTATGATGATTAGAATAACTTTGGTTTAACGCTTTTATTCGTTTTGAATGCTTTAGTTAAATCAACGATACATGTATATACTTAACCAATGTGGAAGTGTTAATTTTATAAACACGTTTTGAAGCAATATGTACAAATTATTACTTCAATTAGTCTCAAATTTTTTACTTAATAAATCAACACCATGCACACACACATTTCTAATTTTGATTCGTACAAGATCACTAATATAGGAATTAACAACATGGAACACAACAAAAAACTTTTAAGAATCCAGTTTGAACTAACCCTTTCTCTAGTAGTTTTACTAAATCCATTTTTCAAACTGACTAACCGTAAAAAAAAACTTTAGGAACAAACTAAGTAAACCAAATATCTTCTTACTAACTTAACTTAGAGGCCACCCCATATAACAATTTTGATAATAACTTTTCTCGAAGTACTAACAGTAGGTGAAAACTGATTGAGTGACTCATTAAGATTAACGAGCCATTGGATCCATTGGATTACTTACTTCCATTGGATTATATAACTTCCTAAATAATGCTGATTTTTGTCATTGAAGTACGAGTACATAGAAAATCATTAAGAACCCAGTACCGGACCTTGAAGTAACTGGATACATATTAGAATAAAAACTACCACAAAACAATCAGTGAACAATCGGACGAATAATTAATTCTAGCAGCCGAAACGGAAAATTTTAACTGTGTCATTAGGAATGTAGTGATTTATAGAATAAATGTCTTGCAAAAATCTAAGACAGTGAGAGAAGTTTGATCTCTGTTGTCTATACTACGCCAAAACATAGAGCTTTCGAAACCCAGACTGAAACTTATATCAAATGAGAAGTTTTTAAATTTTCTAATTTTTAACTAACTACAATTTTTTCTCTAATTTAAAGCTACAACTCTATAAAAGCCAGATGATTCTGACTTAAATTTTCAAATATCAGACGGTAGCTTCTCAAAGGAAATGTAAATGATTTAGAACATTCTTCAAGCCAACAATAAGAACTTTTGGTCATTATTCTCATTATGCGACGTCAACCTAAGTTTAACCATGTTTATGTAAATCAATCCCAAATCATTAGGAAATACCACGTTTTATCGTTTGCTTAACCTCGTGTTGTATTACTGTTCACCAGGTCTTCAGTTATAAACTTTTCGATGTTATTGTTAATAATATCAAAGCCAACTTGATTGATGAAGAGGGCTTCGATAATATACCTACTTACAAGTTTTACAATCTTTCTGTTGACGCTGCAAGCTTTTAGAGTTTGAAGATAAAATACCGTTTTTTGTGACTATCCAGTGCTGCAAAATCCAAATCATTCTAATATTGACTTATGATTTTAGTTCTTCTAACACTTTCTTATTCTTCTTGTTCTAAAATTTCACCTGCGATGCATAATCGGTATATCAATAGTCAAAAAAAAATTGTAACATGTAAAAATATATAAGTACATATATATATAAGTACATACATGTTACCGACTTAAAAATATATAAGTACATACATGTTACCGACCAAATGGCGCAGCGGAGTGGGTACCTGAATTCGAATCGCGAGGCAAGATGTAAAAGGAATTTTCATCATCTGCTACGATGAGTGCTTGACTTGCGGTTAGTTAACTTCGGTTAAGTTATTAGGTCTCCAATGGCATCCTTTCTATGACAGCTTTAGATTTCATGTGACGTTGAAATGTGAGCCAATGGCAACCAAACATCAATTGACGCATTAGACTGGGTAACTCCAATAATAGTTATAGGATCAAAATATTATTTTAAAGTCTGTGGGTCCTTAAACTAGGTTGGGACGATAAACTATCGAATGAATAGGAAAATGAGTGGCTTTTTCTTCGCAGTGAGCTACCACATCTAGAGAATATCAAAATACATCTGAAAAAGCCCACGCTTCGGCTGTCTATTGCAGATGTGTGACATAAAACATAAAGTTTCTTTAAATACAGCAAAAACCAAGGCTTAGTTGCACCGCTTAGTAGAACCACAGTACTAAGACTAGAACTATGCGCCGCAACGTTTTGGTTCAAATTTCTGAAGATACTTACTATCAAACTACTCATCAGTGAAGCCACAGCAAGAATAAAAAGGCAACCGCAATCAACAACTTTATTCATTGATCAGGGAAAATCATTTTGCAATTGAATTACGGAGCTTGTTGCGTCGAGGGCCAATTTCTACATCCAGTAAACAAAAATTCTTAAGCCCATATCTTGATGAAGATAGTATCATTAGAGTTGAATGTAGAATAAAGCACCCATTAGCAACATTTGGAAGTAAGCATCCAATTATCTTGCCTAAGTGTCACATATCATATATTATAATAAAACACATACATTTTCGACATGATCATGTCAGGACAGTCATTTTTAATTTGCACGATACGTCAAACGTATTGGTTCGTAAACTGCCGTGGTTTGATCAGGAAGGTGGTTTACAAATGTGCAACTTTCGTCAGAAAAAAAGCATTACTTCAAGAACAACTAATAGCCGATTTACTTTCAGTCAAAGTTGAGCAAAATAGGCCATTCCTGAAGGCTGGAAAAGATTATGCTGGGCCGGTTAAAGTATACATGAAAAGAGCTCGTGGATAACGGCAAATTAAAAGTTTTATCTGTAGCTTTGTTTGCCTTAGCAAAAGGCGTTACATATTGAACTTGTGAGTGATATAAGCACGGATACATATTTGGGAGCTTTTAAATGATTTATCTCTCGTCGAGCAGTTTGTGTTTATCGACAACGGCACTAATACTTTATCAAAGCATCTCACTTAAAGTGCCAATTAACTGGCACTTGAACCCACCAAGTTCGGTGGCATTTGGAAAGTTGTCGTAAAATCCACAAAGTTTCACCTAAAAGGGTCATTCGGCAGAATATTCTTACGATGGGACGGAGGCTTGTACAACAAACATCACAACATGTTTAGAAGCGATAGTCAGGCAAATATCAAACTATACACTCCAAAGTCAAACCAAATGATATAACTAAACATCTGAAATAAATCAAGGCGATACTGTATTAGTAAAGAGTAAATACGATCTTCCAATGCATTGGTTGCTTGGCAAAATTGAAGTATTGGATCCTGGTCCTGATGAGCGCACAAGAGTTTTAACAGTGAAAACGAAGTCTGGAAATCTAAAAAAACCGATCCAGAAATTATGCCACATAATTGAATATGGTGATTCAATGGCCTGCGGGATGTCTATGACTATCCACTTGCAACAGCTCAAACTTTAATTATTACTAATTAATTTGGTTACTAAGTGACAGTCGATAGTTAATTAGATGATAATTATGTTTCATGAATAATCAAATAATTTAAGTCAGCTATTCAATGATGTCACTAATACATTTAAATCGAGGAGTATATTTGCAATATGGCATCTCGAGAACTACGAAGAGTCTAAGCTGGTTTACAAACAGCCAGTTACAACTGTAAATCAATCGTTAGTCGAAAGTTTATATCATAAACATCAAGGCGCGCCATCTTTGGTTGTTCGCATATATCAACGCTGGATTATAGTTACTCTGTGACTACTGACTGAACCAGGGTATGTGCTGTCATTTTACTTGATTACAAAATATCAGAAATTATAAGTTAATGTATATGATGGGAACTGACACTCATAGTCATGATTGTAGCATTTGAACCATATAATACATGCATGATGTTAGTTTTAATTGTGAGATGCTATCTCGAATTCATTCGGCAAGATCCAAATCAACACTTCATATTGGATACAAAGCTCTCCTGCCAGTCGCATACACATATCCAACACAAACATATCGAAGTTCTCTGTATCGCTGCCGCAGCCCCACGACAATCTCTGATCTATTTGCCAATTCTGTGTTTACGCATAATATTACATATTTTACTATTATTAACATATTTTACATTTTTTACTTTTCATCTTGTGTAAAAATTACAATTATTTAGATGTAAATAATGTAATGTACATTGGCATAATTAATGTTTTTATATATGATTAGGATGGATGTGTTTGGCCATTTGTGGCACATACTTAACATGATAGCAATCAAACATTCGTAAGGACCTATTTTAAGGAGGAATTTGTGTTTTGTTAATATCATACGTAGTTACGACATAGATATATAGATCATGTAGGCATGACTAAAGAATTAGTGAGCGTCGAATTGGTTGAAACTCACTCAACTAGTAAAAGAACATGGGGATAAATACGTTCCCTGTAGTATCCAATAATA